>QNTS01002384.1:227519-237803 GCA_003317085.1 Hucho hucho
TTCCCTAGCGACAGATTGGCACCCTATTCCCTAGCTACAGATTGGCACCCTATTCCCTAGCTACAGATTGGCACCCTATTCCCTACTTACAGATTGGCACCCTATTCCCTAGCTACAGATTGGCACCGTATTAGCTTTAGAGTGCATTACTTCAGACACACTCAAGTGATATTTATCACTCTGTCTATCAAGCTCAGGCCAAAGACTGGATAAATAAATAAATCCGTCCATCATCGGAATCTGCGAACTATGAACCGAGGATATTGTTGGTGATACTGTATTGGGAGGCATCTATATTGCGCTGACTTCCATTTTACAATGGAAAAATATATTTTGTAAATATATATATTGATATGTTTCACCTTTTGCTTCTCTCTTAGGCTACCTTTTTTTTTGTCATGTGGACTGACTCGTGTAGTAGAAGAGATCTTTGTGCCTATTACAATTAGATTACTTGTTTATCTCCTGACTCCTGACATTCACCACGATTTTACTGACAGCTGACTGACCTCATCTTGTTATTCTCCGATTGCATTAGGTTGTTTTTGAGAACCTAACAACTAGTCTGGTCCCAGATCTGTTTGTGCAGTCCTAACTATCACATCGCAATGGAGTTGGCAAGACAGCACAAACGGATCTGGGACCAGACTACTGCACAACACCGTCTGAAAACATGTTAACCAACCAACCAATACACAACCAACCAACCAACCAACACACAACCAACCAACACACACTACTACAGATGGCTTATTCCCTAGCTGCTGTTTCATATCCATTCAACCTCTCCAACCAAAGTAATTAAGAGACACCAGAGAGCGAGCAGTAGTGATAATGGTAATTAATATGTTGCCTGATGGACCCTTTAATTGAGCTACACTACAATGTCTCTTGTTTCAGTGAGCCCAGTTACAGTTACCAGATGGTCTGTCTGTATTTTATATGTAATATAATACACTGTAGTTCCCACTGCATGTATATCATTAAAAGCAGTTACTGTATTTTATATATAATATAATACACTGTAGTTCCCACTGCATGTATATCGTTAAAAGCAGTTACTGTATTTTATATATAATATAATACACTGTAGTTCCCACTGCATGTATATTGTTAAAAGCAGTTACTGCATTTTTTCTCTTTTTGCACGACACCAACGCCATCATCAGTCAGCCGTTTTAAGTTTCCTCGGCACCCACGTCACCGAGGGCTTGTCATGAGGACCAGCAACACCAGCAGTCTTGTCAAGAGGACCAACAGAATCCTAAGGCGGCTGTAAAAATTCAGCATGCCACCCCAGGTCCTCTCCAAATACTACCGTTGCGTCCTGACCAGTTGCATTACGGCCTGGAACGTAATTGCTCCGTCACGACCCACAAGGCCCTCCAGCGGGTGGTGAAGACGGACCAGTACATCACTGGGACCGTGTTCCCACCCATCCAGGACATCTACTTGAAACGGTGCCTGACGAAGTCCTGCGGCGTCATCAAAGGGCGGCAGGTAGCCTAGCGGTTAGAGCGTTGGGCCAGTAACCTGAAAGGTTGCTAGATTGAATCCCCAGGCTGACAAGGTAAAAATCTGTTGTTCTGCCCCTGAACAAGGCAGTTAACCCACTGTTCCTAGGCCGTCATTGTAAATAAGAATTTGTTCTTAACTGACTTTCCTAGTTAAATAAAAAAGACCCCACAAGCTGTTCTCTCCCTTATCATCGGGCAGATAGTATCGGAGCATGAGGTCTGATACCAACAGGCTCAGAGACAGTTTCTATGTACAAGCTATCAGACTGCTGAACACTTGAACTGGACTGACTATCTGCTCTGATTCTATTCTAACCCTAAAAGGACTGACCATCTGCTCTGATTCTAACCCTAACTGGACTGACCATCTGCTCTGACTCTAACCCTAACTGGACTGACCTCCTCCTCTGATTCTAACCCTAACAGGACTGACCACCTGCTCTGATTCTAACCCTAACAGGACTGACCATCTGCTCTGATTCTAACCCTAACTGTTCTGATTCTAACCCTAACTGGACTGACCACCTGCTCTGATTCTAACCCTAACAGGACTGACCACCTGCTCTGATTCTAACCCTAACAGGACTGACCATCTGCTCTGATTCTAACCCTAACAGGACTGACCACCTGCTCGGATTCTAACCCTAACAGGACTGACCATCTGCTCTGATTCTAACCCTAACAGGACTGACCACCTGCACTGACTCTGCGCACCTTAGCACACATGCACTTACACACATGATACACACACACCTACACAAATCAAATGTTTTATTGGTCACATACACATGGTTAGCAGATGTTAATGTGAGTGTAGTGAAATGCTTGTGCTTCTAGTTCAGACAGTGCAGTAATATCTAACAAGTAATCTAACAATTCCCCAACAACTATCTAATACACACACATCCAAAGCAGTGAGTGATAATATGTACATGGAAATATATGAATGAGTGATAGCCGAGCGGCATAGGCAAGGTGCAATAGATGGTATAAAATACAGTATAAATTAAATCAAATCAATATATACATATGATATGAGTAATGTAAGATATGTAAACATTATTAAAGTGGCATTATTTAAAGTAGCATTATTTAAAGTGGCATTGTTTAAAGTAACTAGAGATCCATTTATTAAAGTCACCAGTGATTGGGTCTCAGTGTAGGCAGCAGCCTCTCTGAGTTAGTGATTGCTGCTTAGCAGTCTGATGGCTTTGAGATAGAAGCTGTTTTTCAGTCTCTCGGTCCCAGCGTGGATGCACCTGTACTGATCTCACCTTCTGGATGGTAGCGGTGTGAACAGGCAGTGGCTTGGGTGGTTGTTGTCCTTGATGATCTTTTTGGCCTTCCTGTGACATCGGATGCTGTAGGTGTCATGGAGGGCAGGTAGTTTGCCCCCGGTGATGTGTTGTGCAGACCGCACCACCCTCTGGAGAGCAGTTTCCGTACCAGGCTGTGATACAGCCCGACAGGATGCTTTCGATTGTGCATCTGTAAACGTTTGTCAGGGTTTTGGGTGACAACACTGTCTGTGTGGGTGGACCATTTCAGTTTGTCTTTTTGATGTGTACGCTGAGGAACTTAAAATTTTCCACCTTCTCCACTGCTGTCCCTTCGATGTGGATAGGGGGGTGCTCCCTCTGCTGTTTCCTGAAGTCCACGATCATCCACTTTGTTTTGTTGACGTTGAGTGAGAGGTTGTTTTCCTGACACCACACTCTGAGTGCCCTCACCTCCTCCCTGTAGGCTGTCTTGTCGTTGTTGGTAATCAAGCCCACTACTGTTGTGTCGTCTGCAAACTTGATGATTGAGTTGGAGGCGTGCATGGCCACGCAGTCATGGGTGAACAGGGAGTACAGGAGGGGGCTAAGCACGCACCCTTGTGGGGCCCCAGTGTTGAGGATCAGCGAAGTGGAGATGTTGTTTCCTACCTTCACCAGCTGGGGGCGGCCCGTCAGGAAGTCCAGGACCCAATTGCACAGGGCGGGATTGAGACCCAGGGCCTCGAGCTTGATGATGAGCTCGGAGGGTACTATGGTGTTGAACGCTGAGCTGCAATCAATGAAAAGCATTCTTACATAGGTATTCCTCTTGTCCAGATGGGATAGGGCAGTGTGCAGTGTGATGCCGATTGCATAGTCTGTGGACCTGTTGGGGCGGTATGCAAACTGAAGTGGGTCTAGGGTGGCCGGTAAGGTGGCGGTGATATGATCCTTGACTAGTCTCTCAAAGCACTTCATGATGACAGAAGTGAGTGCTATGGGGCGGTAGTCATTTAGTTCAGTTATCTTTGCCTTTTTGGGTACAGGAACAATGGTGGCCATCTTGAAGCATGTGGGGACAGCAGACTGGAATAGGGAGCAGTTGAATATGTCCATAAACACACCAGCTAGCTGGTCTGCACATTCTTTGAGGACGCAGCTAGGGATGCTGTCCGGGCCAGCAGCCTTGCGATGGTTAACACGTTTAAATGTTTGACTCACGTCGACCACGGAGAAGGAGCGGGGGGGAGCTGTCCTTGTTATCGGGCCACGACGGTGGCACTGTATTATCCTCAAAGTGAGGAAAGAAGGTGTTTAGTTTGTCTGGTAGCGTGACGTCGGTGTCTGTGACGTGGCTGGTATTCTTTTTGTAGTCCGTGATTTCCTGTAGACCCTGCCACATACGTCTCGTGTCTGAGCCGTTGAATTGCGACTCCACTTTGTCCCTGTACCGGCATTTCGCCTTGTTTGATTGCCTTGCGGCGGGAATAACTACACTGTTTATATTTAGCCATATTCTCAGACCTCTTTTCATGATTAAATGTGGCGCTTTCAGTTTTGCGCGAATGCCACCATCCATCCATGGTTTCTGGTTAGGGTAGGTTTTAATAGTCACAGTGGGTACAACATCTCCAATGCACTTTCTTATAAACTCACACACCGAGTCAGCGTATAGGTCGATGTTGTTCTCTGAGGCTGACCGAAACATATCCCAGTCCGCGTGATCAAAACAATCTTGAAGCGTGGATTCCGATTGGTCAGACCAGCGTTGAATGGTTCTAGTCACTGATACATCCTGATTGAGTTTCTGCCTATAAGACGGTAGGAGCAAGATGGAGTCGTGGTCGGATCTGCCGAAGCGAGGGCGAGGGAGGGCCTTGTATGCATCGCGGAAGTTAGAGTAGCAGTGATCGAGTGTATTACCCCCACGAGTACTACAATCAATACGCTGACAGAATTTAGGTACAGTGAGGGGAAAAAGTATTTGATCCCCTGCTGATTTTGTACGTTTGCCCACTGACAAAGAAATGATCAGTCTATAAGTTTAATGGTAGGTTTATTTGAACAGTGAGAGACAGAATAACAACAAAAACATCCTGAAAAACGCATGTGAAAAATGTTATGATTTGATTTGCATTTTAATGAGGGAAATAAGTATTTGAACCCCTCTCAATCAGAAAGATTTCTGGCTCCCAGGTGTCTTTTATACAGGTAACGAGCTGAGATTAGGAGCACACTCTTAAAGGGAGTTCTCCTAATCTCAGCTTGTTACCTGTATAAAAGACACCTGTCTACAGAAGCAATCAATCAATCAGATTCCAAACTCTCCACCATGGCCAAGACCAAAGAGCTCTCCAAGGATGTCAGGGACAAGATTGTAGACCTACACAAGGCTGGAATGGGCTACAAGACCATCGCCAAGCAGCTTGGTGAGAAGGTGACAACAGTTGGTGCGATTATTCACAAATGGAAGAAACACAAAAGAACTGTCAATCTCCCTCGGTCTGGGNGGGATCCATGCAAAATCTCACCTCGTGGAGTTGCAATGATCATGAGAACGGTGAGGAATCAGCCCAGAACTACACGGGAGGATCTTGTCAATGATCTCAAGGCAGCTGGGACCATAGTCACCAAGAAAACTTTTGGTATTCATATGCTGTCCTTAATGTCCATAAACATCATCCTATTATAACTACTGTCTATACTGTCTATAAACACCATCCTATATAACTACTGTCCATAATGTCCATAAACACCATCCTATATAACTACTGTCCCTAATGTCTATACACACCATCCTATATAACTACTGTCCAAAATGTCTATAAACACCATCCTATATAACTACTGTCCATAATGTCTATAAACACCATCCTATATAACTACTGTCCATAATGTCTATAAACACCATCCTATATAACTACTGTCCATAATGTCTATACACACCATCCTATATAACTACTGTCTATACTGTCTATAAACACCATCCTAAAATAACTACTGCTGTACACACCCTTTCTATTCATACACTGTCCATACACACCATTTATATATACACTGAAAAAAAGATAAACGCAACATGTAAAGTCTTGATCCCATGTTTCATGAGCTGAAATAAAAGATCCCTGAAATGTTCCATACGCACAAAAAGCTTATTTCTCTCAAATTATGTGCACAAATATGTTTACATCCCCTGTTAGTGAGCATTTGCCAAGATAATCCATCCACCTGACAGGTGTGGCATATCAAGAAGCTGATTAAACAGCATGATCATTACACAGGTGCACCTTGTGCTGGAGACAATAAAAGGCCATGTCACACAACGTCACAAAATTGGCATGATTTTTTATTTATATTTTTATTTAACAAGGTAAGTCAGTTAAGAACATATTATTATTTACAATGACGGACTACCAAAAGGCCTCCTGCGGGGATGGGGGGCTGGGATTAAAAATACAAATAAATTAAATAAAAATGTAGGACAAAACACACATCCCGACAAGAGAGACACCACAACACTACATAAAGAGAGACCTAAGACAACAGCATAGCAAGGCAGCAACACAACATGACAACAGCACAGCATGGTAGGAGCACAGACATGGTACAGACATTGTTAGCCACAGACAACAGCACAAAGGGTAAAAAGGTAGAGACAACAATACATCACGCGAAGCAGCTACAACTGTCAGTAAGAGTGTCCATGATTGAGTCATTGAATGTAGAGATGGAGATAAAACTGTCCAGTTTGAGTGTTTGTTGCAGCTCGTGCAACAAACTGAAAAGAGGAGCGACCCAAGGATGTGTGTGCTTTGGGGACCTTTAACAGAATGTGACTGGCAGAACGGTGTTGTATGTGGAGGATGAGGGCTGCAGTAGATATCTCAGATGGGGGGCCTAAGAGGGTTTTATAAATAAGCATCAACCAGTGGGTCTTGCGTCAGGTATACAGAGATTACCAGTTTACAAAGGAGTATAGAGTGCAGTGATGTGTCCTATAAGGAGTATTGGAGGCAATTCTGAAGGCCGAAAGGTAAAGAACATCTAGCCGCTCAAGAGCACTCTTACCGAGAGCACTCTTACCTAGCATTGGTAGGATGGTCATTCTGAATTATGGTTCGTTTGGCAGCTGGGTGAAAGAGGAGCGATTACGATAGAGGAAACCAAGTCTAGATTTAACCTTAGCCTGCAGCTTTGATATGTGCTGAGAGAAGGACAGTGTACAGTCTAGCCATATCCCCAAGTACTTGTATGAGGTGACTACCTCCAGCTCTAAACTCTCAGGTAGTAATCACAACGGTGGGGAGAGGGGCATTCTTCTTACCAAACCACATGACCTTTTGTTTTGGAGGTGTTCAGAACAAGGTTAAGGGCAGAGCTTGTTGGACACTGAGAAAGCTTTGTTGTAGAGCGTTTAACAAAAAATCCGGGGAGGGGCCAGCTGAGTATAAGACTGTATCATCTGCATATAAATGGATGAGAGAGCTTCCTACTGCCTGAGCTATGTTGTTGATGTAAATTGAGAAGAACGTAGGGCCTAGGATCGAGCCTTGGGGTACTCCCTTGGTGATAGGCAGTGGCTGAGACAACAGATGTTCTGACTTTATACACTGCAATCTTAGAGAGAGGTAGTTAGCAAACCAGGCCAAAGACCACCTCAGAGACACCAATACTCCTTAGCCGGCCCACAAGAATGGAATGGTCTACCGTATCAAAAGCTTTGGCCAAGTCAATAAAAATAGCAGGACAACATTGCTTAGAATCAAGGGCAATGGTGACATCATTTAGGAACTTTAAGGTTGCAGTGACACATCCATAACCTTAGCAGAAATCAGAATGCATATCAGAATAAACACTATAGACATCAAGAAAGCCAGTCAGTTTGTTATTGACAAGTTTTTCCAACCCTTTTGATAAACAGGGCAAGATAGAAATTGGCCTACATTTCTACAATATATTCACTCACATGACATCACATACTTGCAGACAAATACCACAGCTAGGGGCTGTATCCAGGCACTCCGTGTTGCGTCGTGCATAAGAACATCCCTTAGCCATGGTATATTGGCCATATAGCACACCCCCTCGGGCCTTATTGCTTAAATAGTACATGTGAAGGTCAGTGAGTCAGCTTCCGTCAGGCCCTTGAAATTAACAACCACATTGGACATTATTACAAGGATTTCCTTTGCTGTAAACCCATTGATTGCTGCAAGTATGTGATGTCAAATTACACAATACCAACAAATGAAAGTCAATGCAATCCTCATATCTACCTAAATATTTTTAATAATATTAATAATACATATATTTTTTTAAATAGCTGCTAAGGATAATACACAACACAATATGTAATATATAAAATATGCACAAACATATTAATTGATGATCCATATTTGTTTTTAATAGAAAATACATCTATTTCATTGTCAGTCAGTGTATTTAGTATTCACCATCATTTTTATACAACTATGGTTATAGCCACTACTATGTTTATCATAATAACCCAATAAGAAGGACTGAATAAAACATACATCAACCATGTAACCATGATTTGTCATTATGGATTAAAATATATATATATATATATATATATATATAATATGTATTAATTATATGATGAATAGAAACTGAGGGGTTATGTCACATATGCAGCTATCGAAAATATATTTTAAATCCAAACTAACAACCAACTGATTGCAGCATTACCACAAAAAATGGATGGAGGAGGCAAGTGGAAGAGGGAGAAGGTAGGGAACTTGTTTGTCTGCCATATACTAAACATACAAATTGGCTGAAAGGAACTGGCATAAATAGAAAAATATACCAGTTTCATCTGAGGACAAAAATATTGACAGCTGCGCCACACAGGTTGCAAAAGAAATGGGAAGAGATTTTCGATGTACCGATTCCACGGCACATGGTTAATGAATTGATAAAAAATAAAAACACTTGATTCAACACTTTGAGATTTTAAAAGTACATTTTTATACAAAATTCTTGCCACCAACAGAATGCTATATATATGGGGCGTACAACAATCTCAGCTCTGTAGATTTTACTGCGAAGAGACAGAATCACTAGATCATTTATTCTGGTATTGCCCCAGTGTAGCTTGTTTCTGGTCACAGGAAAAACACAACAGTCATTTAAAATGAACCTTACAAATAGCAGTGTTGGGCAATTTGGAAAACCATAGTCAATCAATCAATAATTTAATAATAGGAAAGGGTTTCATCTTTAGCTCACAGCTACAGTCAGTTTCAGACTGGCTGGCAAGGAATAAGATAGTCCTAAATATTTCCAAAACTAAAAAGCATTGTATTTGGGACAAATAATTCACTAAACCCTAAACCTCAACTAAATTGAGCAAGATGAGGTGACTAAACTGCTTGGAGTAACCCTGGATTGTAAACTGTCATGGTCAAAACATATTGCTACAACAGCAGCTAAGATGGGATGAAGTCTGTCCATAATAAAGCGTTACTCTGCCTTCTTAACAGCACTATTAACAAGGCAGGTCCTACAAGCCCTAGTTCTGTCGCATCTGGACAACTGTTCAGTCATGTGAACAGGTGCCACAAAGAGGGACTTAGGAAAATTGCAATTGGCTCAGAACAAGGCAACACAGATGGCCCTTGGATGTACACAGAGAGCTAATATTAATAATATGCATGTCAATCTCTCCTGGATGAAAGTGGAGGAGAGATTTTCATCACTACTTGTATTTGTGAGAGGAATTGAGATGTTGAATCCAAGAGCTGTCTGTTTGAACTACTCTCGCACAGCTCGGACACCCATGCATACCCCACAAGACATGCCACAAGAGGTTTCTTCACAGTCCTCAAGTCCAGAACAGACTATGGGAGGTGCACAGTACTACATAGAGCCATGACTACATGGAACTCTATTCCACATCAAATAACTGATGCAAGCAGTAAAATTAGATTTAAAAAAAACAGATACAAATATACCTTATGGAACAACAGGGACTGTGAAGCAACACAAACATAGGCACAGACACATGCATACACACACACGATAACATAAACACTACACACACGTATACATGGATTTTGTGTTGTAGATGTGTGGTAGTGCTGGAGTAGGGGCCTGTGGGCACACACTTAGTCTGTTGTGAAATCTGTTGTGAATGTATTGTAATGTTTAAAAACATGTATAACTGCCTTTATTTTGCTGGACCCCAGGAAGAGTAGCTGCTGCCTTGGCAGGAACTAATTGGGATCCATAATAAACCCCAGGAAGAGTAGCTGCTGCCTTGGCAGGAACTAATGGGGATCCATAATAAACCCCAGGAAGAGTAGCTGCTGCCTTGGCAGGAACTAATGGGGATCCATAATAAACCCCAGGAAGAGTAGCTGCTGCCTTGGCAGGAACTAATGGGGATCCATAATAAACCCCAGGAAGAGTAGCTGCTGCCTTGGCAGGAACTAATGGGGATCCATAATAAACCCCAGGAAGAGTAGCTGCTGCCTTGGCAGGAACTA
>QNTS01002385.1:56998-79029 GCA_003317085.1 Hucho hucho
GAGACAGCTATTCCTATTCCATCTGTTTCTGTCTCTTTTCCATCTGTTTCTGTGGCTTTCCCATCTGTTTCTGTCTCTGTCTCTATTCCATCTGTTTCTGTTTCTATCTGTTTCTGTCTCTATTTAATCTGTTTCTGTCTCTATTCCACCTGTTTCTGTGCCTTTTCCTATTCCATCTGTTTTTGTCTCTATTCCATATTTTTCTGTCTCTAGTCCATCGGTTTCTTTCTCTATTTCGTCTGTTTCTGTCTCTATTCCACCTGTTTTTGTCTCTATTTCATCTGTTTCTGTCTCTAGTCCATCTGTTTCTGTCTCTATTCCATCTGTTTCTGTCTCTATTCCACAGGTTTCTGTCTTTATTCCCATTCCATCTGTTTCTGTCTCTATTCCATCTGTTTCTGTCTCTATTCCTATTCCATCTGTTTCTGTCTCTATTCCATCTGTTTCTGTCTCTAGTCCATCTGTTTCTGTCTCTATTTAATCTGTTTCTGTCTTTATTCCATATGTTTCTGTCTCTAGTCCACCTTTTTCTGTCTCTATTTCATCTGTTTTTGTCTCTAGTCCATCTGTGTCTGTCTCTATTCCATCTGTTTCTGTCTCTATTCCACCTGTCTCTGTCTTTATTCCCATTCCATCTGTTTCTGTCTCTATTTCATCTGTTTCTGTCTCTAGTCCATCTGTTTCTGTCTCTATTACATCTGTTTCTGTCTCTAGTCCATATGTTTCTGTCTCTAGTCCATATGTTTCTGCCTCTATTCCATCTTTTTCTGTCTCTAGTCCATCTGTTTCTTTCTTCTCCTTCCTCAGGGAAAGTAATAAAGCACAGGGGTTTTGCCCTGTGTTCTGACAGGAGTGCAATGTCATGGCAACCTTTTAAGTTTCAAAGTAACTCATGCGACTCATCCATAATCTGATTTTATCCCGATTAGTTGGTGGAGGAAGAAGATGAGGAAGAGGAGGATGAGGAAAAGCAGGTTGCGGAGGAGGAGGGGTAGGAGGAGGGTATACAATAAAGTAAACACTCCTAACTCTGGCTAAAATATGAGGTAACATTTCTAAAGATTCAAATTCAAAGCTTTATTGGCAGCAAGTCACAACACAGTTTTCCCCCGAAACTACTAATCAACCAAATCAAAGTTTATTTTGATTCACGTGCGCCGAATACAACAGGTGTAGACCTTACAGTGAAATGCTTACTTACAGGCTCTAACCAATAGTGCAAAAAAAAGGTATCAGGTGAACAATAGGTAAGTAAGGAAATAAAATCAACAGTAAAAAAAGACTAGGCTATATACAGTAGCGAGGCTATAAAAGTAGCGAGGCTACATACAGACACCGGTTAGTCAGGCTGACTGAGGTAGTATATGTACATGTAGTTATGGTTAATGTGACTATGCATATATGATTAACAGAGAGCAGCAGTAGCGTAAAAAAAGGGGTTGGCGGGTGGTGGTTGGTGGGACACAATGCAGATAGATAGCCCAGTTAGCCAATGTGCGGGAGCACTTGTTGGTCGGTCCAATTGAAGTAGTATGTACATGAATTTATAGTTAAAGTGACTATGCATATATGATAAACAGAAAGTAGTAGCAGCAGCGGGGGGGGGGACTTTTTGCACAATGCAAAAAGTCCGGGTAGCCAATGATTACCTGTTCAGGAGTCTTATGGCTTGAGGGTAAAAACTGTTGAGAAGCCTTTTTGTCCTAGACTTGGCACTCCAGTACCGCTTGCCATGCGGTAGTAGAGAGAACAGTCTATGACTGGGGTGGCTGGGGTCTTTGACAATTTTTAGGGCCTTCCTCTGACACCGCCTGGTGTAGAGGTCCTGGATGGCAGGCAACTTAGCCCCAGTGATATACTGGGCCGTACGCACTACCCTCTGTAGTGCCTTGCGGTCAGAGGCGGAACATTCTAGCTTGTTGTTGATGTGGACACCAAGGAACTTGAAGCTCTCAACCTGCTCCACTACAGCCCCGTCGATAAGAATGGGGTCGTGCTCGGTCCTCCTTTTCCTGTAGTCCACAATCATCTCCTTAGTCTTGGTTACGTTGAGGGAGAGGTTGTTTTCCTGGCACCACACGGCCAGGTCTCTGACCTCCTCCCTATAGGCTGTCTCGTCATTGTCGGTGATCAGGCCTGAGGATGTTGAGGATCAGCGTGGCAGATGTGTTGCTACCTACCCTCACCACCTGGGGGTGGCCCGTCAGGAAGTCCAGGATCCAGTTGCAGTTTAGTCCCAGGATCCTTAGCTTAGTGATGAGCTTTGAGGGTACTATGGTGTTGAACGCTGAGCTGTAGTCAATGAATAGCATTCTCACATAAGTGTTCCTTTTGTCCAGGTGGGAAAGGGCAGTGTGGAGTGCAATAGATATTGCATCATCTGTTGATCTGTTTGGGCTGTATGCAAATTGGAGGGGGTCTAAGGTTTCTGGGATAATGTTGTTGATGTGAGCCATTACCAACCTTTCAAAGCACTTCATGGCTACGGACGTGAGTGCTACGGGTCTGTAGTCGTTTAGGCAGGTTGCCTTTGTGTTCTTGGGCACAGGGACTATGGTGGTCTGCTTGAAGCATGTTGGTGTTACAGACTCAATCAGGGACATGTTGAAAATGTCAGTGAAGACACCTGGCAGTTGGTCAGCACATGCCCGGAGCACACGTCCTGGTAATCCATCTGGCCCCTTAGCCTTGTGTATGTTGACTTGTTTCAAGGTCTTACTCACGTCGGATACGGAGAGCGTGATCACACGGTCGTCTGGAACAGCTGATGCTCTCATGCATGCCTCAGTGTTGCTTGCCTCGAAGCAAGCATAGAAGTGATTTAGCTCGTCTGGTAGGCTTGTGTCAATAGGCAGCTCACGGCTGTGCTTCCCTTTGTAGTCTGTAATAGTCTGTAATAGTTAGAAGTCAACAACTTACAAGTACATCCTCAATCCCCCCCACTCTTCCACAAATAACATGTCCCCAAATGAACACGGTGACATTAACAGTGACTCCATTCAATCCTGTGATATGACAACCACTCGACAGGCAGTGGTCGTAAAATATGCAGCGCTATTGATTTACCCAAATACACTGTAGCAGAACTTGCATAAATCGGAGATTACATTTTATGATTAATTTCTTCTCAGTGTGAAAACAATGAGACGAGGCAGGAATGTATTACTACCTTGTCAAGATTTAGAGCCTCGAGCCTCGATTGCTATTGATCCAGATGAGATCTTGATGTGATTGTCGTGAAACAGAGGATTTCACATAGGGAAGACAAGGAGGGAACCAATGATCTTAGAAATTAATCTTCAGCACATCAAAGTTACTTTTCATCTCTCTCCACTCCTTGGATCTGCCTAGACAGCAAGACAGATATCTCGACTCACTAGATGACTCACTTTTTACCCCCCAAAAATCGAATAAATCTAATTGACAACTTCATAATTCTTTACCCCTTTTTTTCTCTCCCACAAGGCATGGTCAGAGCCCTTTCTCTTGTCAGCAGCCATTCAGATTATTCCAACGACGGTGGCACTGATTATCATGTCATGTCAGGTGAAAGGTCACCTAGCTGAGGTCAGGGGTCATATTGTATTAAAACCCGCTGATGACCCGATAACTGAGGGGTTCGAGAGGTCCAGCGAGGGCCAATCGGGTCACGTCCTGCGACCAGCTCATTTGCATGTTTAAATGGCGGGGTTTGGGTTTAATGAAGGGGGAGTCAGAGGGATAATGGAGCTATTCACTCTGCTATTTAATCAGCCCAGTGTCCTAGGGGCCTCTGATACAGCAAAGAGCTGTGACAGACTTATTGAAAGTGCTTATGTGGGAGCGTTTCGTTTTTCAATTCATTGAGTCAGCAGTATATAGGGCTAGAGTCTAGGACACCATTACTGTAGATGCAAGAACAGGCCAAGTTACCTCAAACAACAATAAAAGCATGAACACACACACGTACGCACACACACACACACCTCCCAGTCAGAATACTTCAGAGTCTCCACAGACCTTGTGAACCAACATTCACAATTCCAAGGGCTAGGAACTCAATGTGCCACACAAAATAACTTGAACTCAGTGTGTCCTTGTTGATTCCCTGTTATGTAGTGTGTCCCTGTGTCTGATTGGGTAGGGGAGGTTCTTCCTGTGTGGTCTTGTAACTGTGTTTGGTAAAGTGGAAATTCATTCCTTTTGAAGGAACATTAAATTATTTCAGTTATTCATTCATAGTGTAGGCCTACACCATCCAATTCACATATTTCATTCATCATTCATTCAAATTACATTACGTCCGATATTGCACTTAAATCACATTATGACAATCTGCTTGGAACCCTCTCTATTCATAGGTTGCACCTCCGTCACTTGGTCGCGTCTTGCCATTGTTATGAACGTTTTCAAGCCGCCCTCTATTGGCGGTGTCATAGTGGTGCCCTAAAGTGGTGATAAGCCCAGTCATTCTGGACGGAGGCCAACTACTGTTTTGTCTAAATTACACTTTAGTACCTGGAATTACGATGACATTGCTAAAGTAGTCAAATATTTAGCAGGAAACAACTGCCAGCATTCTCATGTCGTCAAATGTACTTTAGACAGATGGCTATGTTGTCATTAGCTAGCAAAGTTTGTCAAAAATAGCTAGCAATGCTAACGTTAGCTAGCTAAAATCTGCTGGGCTCCCCTCAGTCGTAGCTAGTTAGCTAATGTTATATTGCATCTAAAGTCGAAATGCTTGTATTTCTAGTTCAGACCATGCAGTAATATCTAACAAGTAATATAACAATTTCACAACAACTACCTTATACACACAAGTGTAAAGGAATGAATAAGAAAATGTACATATAAATATATGGATGAGTGATGGCCAAACGGCATAGGCAAGATGCAGTAGATGGTATAGAGTACAGTATATGCATATGAGATGAGTAATGTAGGGTATGTAAACATTACATAAAGTGGCATTGTTTAAAGTGACTAGTGATACATTTATTACATCCAATTTTATATTATTAAAGTGGCTAGAGATTTGATCAGTCCAAAATGAATGTTTAAAACAATACTGTGATGAAACATGCAATCTATTAACTACTTACAGAGTGGTGGGGCGCTACCCGGTGAAATGTGAGGCGCCAAATTCAAAATCCAAAAGTTGAATTATTAATCATTCATAAATATACAATTGTTGCATAGTCATCAAAAGCTCTGATTCTTGGCAATATCACAGCGTTGTCAGATTTCAAAAAGGCTTCACGGCGAAAGCACAACATTTTATTGTTTGAGGGTAGCACCTCTAATATTTACGCATTAGCATAAATCCATAACCCAACACGGGTCTCACAAAACGCATAACATCGCTAATATAAAATCGCTTACCTTTGATGAACTTCTGCTGAGGGCTTCCCAAGTGTCCAACGAAGACAATCCATGCTTCTTTGGTTAGAAAAAGTCATTTATTATATCCATAAATCTCCATTTGGTTGGCGCGTTATGATTTTAAAATCCACTGATGAGTCGCCCATTGAACCGTGAAGAGAACACGTTCAAATTATACCTATACACTTTCTACAAACAAATCAAACATCATTTTTAATGTAACCTTAGGTATCCTTTTGGGTATATTTGCTGTAATATTTCAACCGGACGATAACGTGAACGATAGGAAAGAAAAATAAAGTATCACAATCTCGCGCGCGTCAAACCTTGTTTACAAAAGTGGTCGCCTGACAATTTCCTGTCCCCATCCGTTCTGGTCACTGCTAGAATTCCCAGTCTTTGACTGTTGACTGTTGACATCTAGTGGAAGCCATAGCTACTGCAGTCTCAGTCCTACATAAAGTTGTTAAATTGTTAAATTATGAGCCTAGTTGGTTAGCCACAGAAGTAGCTAGCAACCTTCCCGCTAGCCATGATTGGCTGAGATAATGAGTGGGCTGGATATGCCGAGAGATGAGTCTGGATTGGTCTGCCATGTAGCATGCTTCTGTCTATAACATGAGCTGGTCTGTATGTGTTAGTAATCCTTTCTAACCCAGATTTTTTTAAAGATACAACGTAGTAGAACTACATAAGTGTTGCTTTCCACTTTCTGGAGGACCGAGTTTTGAAATCATTGGGATTAGAATATGATAGCTAAGGAGATGGAGAAAATTCTGGCGTTTGATTGCAAATATGCAGATGGAGTTGAAAAGAGAACAAACAGAAGGCTGTTGTATAAAACACCTGTCTCCAGATTACATCTTCAAACTAAGGGCAACCATGGCATCTATGACAGAGAGGGAGAAGTGTCCATCCATGTATTCAGGTAAGATAGTCTAGCTAGCTACATTTTCAGATATTACAAGTTTCTAATTTGTCATAAAGCTGATTTCCTTTCAAGTAAAAGTGTACTGTTAGCTTGCCAGCTAACATTAGCTGGCTGGCTCGCTAGCTCATGTTACATGTATGTTCTGTGTAGTAATATTATTTGTATCTCAGAGCCATTTGCATTGCTAGTTATAGCCTAATGTTAGCTAGCTAAAATTGAACCCGGTTGGTTAGCTACCTGCAGATTCATACAGGGTAGAAACGTTATGAGTTGGGATTATGGTTCATTGTTTAGCTAGCTAGCTACATGTCTAAACAAAATACTCCATTACGCAAGTAACCATTTCAGTTGAATGTTCATGATGTCACTGTGACAACTGCCGATAGACATAGCTGGTAAATTCACTCTTGCTATCTGTCTGAGTGTGCCAGAGCACAGAATAACTTACAAATTGACGAACGCTCAACACCCGTTGAATATGGCCGGTGTCAGTACACGTTGGCAAAAAAAGTGTAATTAACAGAACAGTTCAGAGAACATTACGAGACAACATTCTTCTGGGGGAAATAAATAATAATAAATAAAACCTCCCAGTTAAATATTTTCAACCTAAAAATAAAAGTTCCTACATCTGTTTCAGGAAATGTATGGCTTCGTTCCCACAACCAATGTGAAACCAAAAACATACGTTCCCACAACTTCCAGCTAGCACAATGCAATATGTTTTCTCTCAGCCTGGTAAACACACACACACTTTTCTTTTGTTTTCTACCTGGCAGCAATTACTGCAGCACATTTGCATCAAGACCACTCAGGCTGCCCAGTTTATGCCTGAATGAATCTGCTACGAGAGCCAATAAGAGAAGAGAGGCCTATGTGTGTCAGGGCGTTGTTGTTGTTTCAACGTTTTTTCATTATCCAACAAAGGATGACTAGAGTGCTCCCCTCATCCCCCTGTGTCTATTGATCTACTAATTGCACTGTTTAGGTGTAAACAAGGAGCAATGCTATAGTGGCGCAACAAAAGCTTCATCGGCTGTAAAATAATTTCCCCAAAATAACATGGCAAGCCCCTGGTGGGACAGACAAAAGCTACAGAGGGTCATGTGTGAAAAACAGCATGTCGGAAATCAGCTCAATGTAATTGAAGAATCCATAGACTCTAACTACTTCTGGGAAAATTGGAAAACACTAAACAAATAACAACCCGAAGACTTATCTATTCAAAATGGAGATGTATGGACAAACCACTTCTCCAATATTTTGTAACAAACAGCAAAACCATATACATGATCAAATACAAATCTTAGAATCAACTATTAAAGACTCCCAGAAACCACTGGATGCTCCAATTACATTGAATGCACTACAGGACAAAATACAAACCTTCCAACCCAAAACGGCCTGTGGTGTTAATTGTATCCTAAATGAAATGACAAAATATACAGACCACAAATTCCAATTAGCTACACTTAAACACTTAACATCGTCCTTAGCTCTGGCATCTTCCCCAATATCTGGAACCAAGGACTGATCACCCCAGTCAACAAAAGTGGAGACAAATTTGACCCCAATAATTACAGTGGGATATGCGTCAACAGCAACCTTGGGAAAATCCTCTGCATTATCATTAACAGCAGACTCGTACATTTCCTCAGTTTGAACAATGTACTGAGCAAATGTCAAATTGGCTATTTCCCAAATTACCGTACGACAGGCTACGTATTCACCCTGCACACCCTAATTGACAAACAAAGGGTCTGCTATACAAATTGATGGAAGGTGGTGTGAAAAACATACAACATAGTGAGGTGAAAATTTGCAAAAAACACACACATTTCTTTCCACAGGGCCGTTGGGTGAGACAGGGATGCAGCTTAAGCCACACTTTCTTCAACATATATATCAACGAATTGGGCACTAGAACAGTCTGCAGCACCCGGCCTCACCCTACTAGAATCTGGAGTCAAATGTCTACTGTGTGCTGACGATCTGGTGCTTCTGTACCCAACCAAGGAGGGCCTACAGCAGCACCTAGACATTCTGCACAGATTATGTCAGACCTGGGCCATGACAGTAAATCTCATTAAGACAAAAATAATGTTCCAAAAAAGGTTCAGTTGCCTGGACCACAAATATTTGGCCCTAAACAGAGAGTACACAGTGGCAGAATACCTGACCACTGTGACTGACCCAAACTTAATTAAGGAAAGCCTTAACTATGTACAGACTCATTGAGCACAACCTTGCTATTGAGAAAGGCTGCCGTAGGCCCAAAAAATGAGGTGGAAACTGAGATGCACATCCTAACCTCCTACCAAACGTATGACCATATTAGAGACACATTTTTCCTTCAGATTACACAGACCCACAAAGAATTTGAAAATAAACCCAATTTTGATGAACTCCCATATCTATTGTGTGAAATACCCAATAGAGAGAGATAGAGACAGATAGACAGAGACAGAGAGAGACAGAGAGAGAGAGGTGGTGGTGGCTAGATATGAAATGTACCTTGTTGTATGTTGTCAAACATGATTGATAGATGATGGACAAGATCTTATGTATGTGTACATATGTGTCTGTGTGTGTGTGTGTCACAGGAGGTTGGTGGCACCTTAATTGGGGAGGACGGGCTTGTGGTAATGGCTGGAGCGGAATCATTGGAATGGTATCAAATAAATCAAAAACATGGTTTCCGTGCGTTTGATTCCATTCCATTAGTTCCGTTCCAGCCATGATTATAAGCAGTCCTCTCCTCAGCAGCCTCCACTGGTGTCTGTGTGCATGTGTGTGTGCCCGTGCGTGCGTGCGTGCGTGTGTGGATGTGTGTAGGTTTCCATGCATGTGTTTTCTCATGTGTTTGCTTCACCGTGGGACCCAACATAAGGTAGTGTATTTACATTAGACATTAGAATGCAGGAAACTCAATTCCCCCTGATTTGAATCATGAATCATATTCCAACACTGAACCTTGTCTCTGTGTTAGGAATTCCAATTAATGCACACAATTTGTTCATACAGGTCCCACTCAATACACCATCCAGAATCTTGTATGAAAATCTGCTATTAAATAAGTGTCTGTGTATTGCCTGTAGAAAAACAACCAGTAATACACATGAACCCACCTTAATATTACTCCGCCTTAGCAGGCCTTAGCTCAGCCAACAGCTTCGCCACACTTGTTTGTGTTTCTTTGTGTGTGTGTGTGCGTGCATGCTTGGGAACAATGTCACGTCTCAACGCGCTCCCACTCTCATGTTTATAAAACAGGCTCGGTCATTTGGTGACATGATTATTTTATGCATTGCAGGGATTTACCATCTCAATGTTCTGAGGCGTTTAAAAAAAAAAATTATTAACACAAACAACAATCCACAATCTTGCGTTTCGCATTATCAAACGCGCTCTTCAGCATGAGGCACATATTAACATACATTTCATAGCACCTAATTCTTTGCATTTGTTGAACCCCTTGGCAGCTCGCTTCCCTAATGCAGTAGGTTTCAAAACAAGGAGGCTACAAACCTATGGAATACAGATGGGTGGGAAAGACAGTGTTAAACTCCAAACCTAGAAGGATTTCTAGAAGGTTTTCTAATGAACACTAGAACATTGGTATGAAAAGTGCAATTTCTTACTGTTGGCAGTTGAATTATCAAAATCATAGTTGATTGTTGTGACCCCCCCCCCCCCCCCCACACACACACTGTTTCCAAATATACAATATACACAAAATAATCAGAAAATAGAATTTAAGTCTCTGTCATTTTTCAGTGCAATATATTTCCAGGTATTTTATTGCCATTTATTTGAACACAACAATAAGTCTTTCACAATCTACTAAAGACCTATTCAAGACACGACAATCCACCCATTTAATATTGTATCTTCTTCTTATCAGTCAAATACAACGTTGTAGGCGGCACCTTGCTTACATCTGAGTGACTTCTAATACACTACTCACTACACTGAGCTGGTATGGAAACAAACAAACACACACACGCACACACACTCACACACTCACTATGGCGAGGTAATTACTGGCTGCACCTCACTAGACTACTGTGATTACTGTGCAATATTTTGATTAAGGTCGGCCAAGTCACCGCAAACATACACAATGTCATTGGGCTGTAAGCAGCAGCGTGTGGGAAAAATCACTTTGCATTTCTCATGCTACGCTACGCTAGGGGTATTGACTTGATTCCAGTGGGGGTGACTGTTCTGTGGTTGACTGTGGTTGGGATGGACTGTGGATATTGGCTATTGAATTGCCTGCCGATATTCAATCAAAAGCTGTGTCTGGGAGTATGTGGAGTTGCTTCCGGATATTGGTTTTGGTTGAATTGTGTTCATACATGTGAGAGAGGATGGCAATCTAAAGCAAGTCACGCAAATACACACACAAACACACACACACACGGGCAAGTGCACACACACACACACTGTGCCCCATCTCGGAGAGTGTGTGTGGGTTAGCGGGGAAGTGGTCTGATTGGGGTTGGGACAGAGAGGCGGAGGGTAAGGTTCTCTTTAGTGAGGGTAATTACTTTGACCAGCTGAGCATGATCTGGGGCACAACACACACACACACACACACACACAGTCCAGGGCCACCTCTCAACCCTGAGAATGGAGGCTTGAGTGGAAACCGCAGGTGGGACAAAATAAAATAGGAAAAAGACAAAAACCTGATACCTATAAACTTATAGATGATTTGATGTTCCTCTTGCTTTATGGCTTAATGTGCTGATGTGAGGGACATCATGCCCCTAATACTGATGTACAGAAGTATCTACCATTGTGCTCCCTCTCTCCCAGTGTCCGTCCATTCGTCCATCCATCTGTGTAATCTGTCCATCCGTTCTCTCAGCCCTGCCAAGCCCATGCCAGTTCTGGCACTCTGGCCATTGCCCCAGATGGTGGGGGTTAGGGAGATGTCTCACTCTGCTCCCAGCATATGGAGGCCCTTCTCTTGGTAGAGGAGCGCTCAATCTCCCCTGGCTGGTTGGGAGGCCTGGTGTTGGGGTATAGAGCCAAATCTACTCATGGTCCATGTGGACAAGATGTCCCTCTACTGACTGGGCACATGCCTTATAGGCTGGGGACTCAGAGCTGGGCTGAAAACAAGCGGTGACGGTGGTGTGGTGTGCGGCAGGTAGCCTAGTTGTTAAGCACATTGGGCCAGTAACCGAAAGGTCCCTGGTTCAAATCCCTGAGCCGACTGTGAAAAATATATCTGTGCCCTTGAGCAAAGCACTTAACCCTAATTGCTCCAGCACAATGCTCTGGATAAGAGCGTCTGTTAAATTACTCAAATGTAAATATGGTGGTGGTAGAGGGTGTTTGTTCCCATGCCACTGTGGACACTGTCAGTCTGAACTACACACTTACAGATCCCTATGATATCCAATTATTGTTGCATAATTTAATTTGAATATAAGTGTACATTGCTTAATACAATTTCATGATTATTCTAATTCATTTTGGAATATTGGATTAGTTGGCTATCCATGATACTGATGATATGATACTGTAACAACCAACGCTGGAGTAGAGAAGCAGGTACGGAGAGTGAACATTTAATATTGCACAGACATGGAACAGGATAGGAACAGCGTCGGAAACAGGTAACAAAACGACAAACGACAATTAATGCAGAAGAGGGGAACAGAGCTGGAGAACAGACAGATATAGGGGAGGTAATGACACAGGTGATTGAGTCCAGGTGAGTGCAATGAATCACTGATGCGCGTGACGAGGGAAGCAGGTGTGCGTAATGATGGTGGCAGGAGTGCGTAGTGCTGGGCAGCCTGGCGCCCTCGAGCGCCACGGAGGAAGAGCGGGAGCAGGTGTGATGATAGGGGGGAAATCAATGCCCTAGATGCACATTCAGAGAAGGATATGATGTAATGTACATACAATATTAACAGGATATGATGTACTGTATACACAGTATTAACAGGATATGATGTAATATACACTACTGTTCAAAAGTTTGGGCTCACTTAGAAATGTCCTTGTTTTGAAAGAAAAGCTATTTTTTTGTCCATTTAAAATAATATAAAATTGATCAGAAATACAGTGTAGACATTGTTAATGTTGTAAATGACTATTGTAGTAGGAAACGGCAGATTTTTAATGGAATGAAACATGACATAATACAGAAAACTAATAGACCATAACAGCTCAAGGACAGAGCTATATACATTTTTAAAAAGGCACACGAAGCCTACATATCAATACATACACACTAACTTTCTAGTTCAAATAGGGGAGAGGCGTTGTGCCATGAGGGGTTGCTTTATCTGTTTTTTGAAACCAGGTTTGCTGTTTATTTGAGCAATATGAGATGGAATGGAGTTCCATGTAATAATGGTCTATATAATACTAAACGCTTTCTTGAATTTGTTCTGGATTGGGGGACTGTAAAAAGACCCCTGGTGGCATGTCTGGTGGGGTAAGTGTGTGTGTCAGAGCTGTGTGTAAGTTGACTATGTGAACAATTTGGGATTTTCAGCACATTCATGTTTCAAATAAAAGAAGAAGTGATGCAGTCAGTCTCTCCTCAACTCTTAGCCAAGAAAGACTGGCATGCATAGTATTTATATCAGCTCTCTGATTACAATGAAGAGCAAGACGTGCCGCTCTGTTCTGGGCCAGCTGCAGCTTAACTAGGTCTTTCCTTGCAGCACTCGACCACACAACTGGACAAAGCTAGAGCCTGCAGGACTTGCTTTTTGGAGAATGTTGTCAAAAAAGCAGACCATCTCTTTATTACGGACAGACCTCTCCCCATCTTTACAACCAGTGAATCTATATGTTTTGACCATGACAGTTTACATTCTAAGGTAACACCAAGTAGTTTAGTCTTCTCAACTTGTTCAACAGCCACACCATTCATCACCAGATTCAGCTGAGATCTAGAACTTAGGGAATCATTTGAACCAAATACAATGCTCTTACTTTTAAAGAGGTTCAGGACCAGTTTATTACTAGCCACCCATTAACAGTATATGATACAATGTATGCATGACATGGGATGTGTGGGCTTTGCTATGGAACTAAATTTAAACATCCATCTCATCCATCGCCCATTGCACATCAAGATCCAGCTATACTTTAAATGATATCTAGCACGCCATTACTACTTAACCCTCAACCTACCAACATATTTTGCATACATGGATTTAACAACTGGGATCATTTTGACACCAAGAAGAAACTATTGGAAAAAACAGCAATTATAGCAAAATAAGCCTTGTGCTGAGAGAGATAGAGGAGAGAAGGGGAATGACAGAGAGGGAGATATGATATATATATATAGGAAGACAGAATGAGAGAATGAATGAAGGGGAGAGGAAGAGGGGAAAAAGAGAGACAGAATGAGAGAATGAATGGAGAGAGGGAAGAGGGGAAAAAGAGACATCAACTAAGCGAATGATGCGTAGAAAGACACATACTATCTGTGTGTTCATAAATTTGTACCACCACGTTACATGTTTTGCTTGTTTATTACCCAACAGAGAGAGAGAGAGAACAATTAACTAGGCTACTGAAGCCATTCTGTTAGAAGCTTATTAATTCCAGGGTGCTTTATTGCCACCCTGAGTATGATGATGAGGTGCAGGATTATTGTTATATCTCTGGATGCTCCAATGAGTTCTGAAAAGTGAATTTAACATGGCAATGACTTTTTATGAATTAGCACTCCAGAGAGGGAGAGATAGAGGGTGAGAGAGAGAGACAGAGATAGAGACAGAAAGAAAGAAAGAATGAAGGAGAGAGTTTGTAGAGACTGTACATAGTTCAGACTTTATTATACTTCTATGGACATGGAGTTCAGGAGACTTGAGAAACATCTCAAATAAATGACAGGTAGTTTACTATACCTTCAGTTAAACATCCACATGTAAAATGTGGCAGAGATTCAGGAGGGATTATAATCTGGTTTAAAGAAGATCTTCATATAACATCACAGAGAAAAGGAAAAACCTACATGTGGCTAAAGATTTTTTTTGAAATGGTCAACTCAGATTGAGAAATACATACCGACAGAGCTATGACAGTTTGGTCAACGGAAATGGGAAACAAGTGCTCCAGCTCTGTGAAAGCCTGGTTCTGTACATTGTTAACGGCAGGACGAAGAGGGTGACTCCATGGGTAAGTTAACTTATTTCTCGGCATTAGGAAACAGTGTCGTCGACCATGCCATAACAGATATGGAGCAACAAAAAAAAAGATGCCTTTATCCTCTCCGGGCTAGGGGGCAGTGTTCGGAAGTTCGGAGAGTCTGTAAAATGCCTGTTACTCAGGCCCGGAAGCTAGGATATGCATATAATTAATTGCATTTGATAGGAAACGCTTTGAAGTTTCTACAACTGTTAAAGTAATGTCTGTGAGTATAACAGAACTGATATGGCAGGCGAAAACCAGAGGAAAAAATTGCTTTTTTTTTATTTTTTTTTTTATATTCATATGCAGGAAGTATGCGGGGCGCTGTCCTCAGATAATCAAATGCTATGCTTTCGCCGCAAAGCCTATTGTAAATCGTACTAAGTGGTTTGTTTACCAAGATTGAGACAGCTTTAAATAGTATTGATATTGAAAACTTGATTTAATGTTTTCTTTTTACCAAATGTAACCCTTGTGTAGTCTTAACATTCTGTTTACTCCCCTTGTCCTAAGGGTAAAAAATGACTAAACCCCTAAAATAAAGCGATTTAATTGAATTTTAAATCCCAAATCTATTTTGCATGAATAAACAACCTGTCATTCATCATAAACTTTGTGAAAATCTTTTCCCTCTTAACAATGCAGAAAGACGGCATTTAATCAGTGGAAACCACAGGTTTTTATTACAACACACCTGTCATAATTGTTTTCTTTACTAAAGTAGAGGTTTATTATTATTATTATTGCTAAAGGTACTGCATAGGTGTAAACATGATTTTTTTTGCAAGAGATAGCACTTGTATAGCCTAAGAAAGTAGCAGAAATGTGCAGAAAGTAGTTTTGAATGCATTTTATTGAAGGGAAACAATACGTGGAGTAGGAACAGGTCATGCCGGGCTCTGAAGACGCACAGGGACCCTGGTGCGTGGAGCAGGGACAGGCCGTGCCGGGCTCTGAAGGCGCACAGGGGACCTGGTGCGTGGAGCAGGGACAGGACGTGCCAGACTCTGAAGACGCACAGGGAGCCTGGTGCGTGGAGCAGGGACAGGACGTGCCGGGCTCTGAAGGCGCACAGGGAGGCTGATGCGTGGAGTGGGAACAGGCCGTGCCGGGCTCTGAAGACGCACAGGGAGCCTGGTGCGTGGAGCAGGGACAGGCCATGCCGGGCTCTGAAGGCGCACAGGGGACCTTGTGCGTGGAGCAGGGACAGGACGTGCCGGACTCTGAAGACGCACAGGGAGCCTGGTGCGTGGAGCAGGGACAGGCCGTGCCGGGCTCTGAAGGCGCACAGGGAGCCTGGTGCGTGGAGCAGGAACAGGCCGTACTGGGCTGTGGAGACACACCGGAGATACAGTGAGCAGTGCCGGCGCAGGATATCTTGGTCCAAGGAGGCGCACCGGAGACCAGGATCGCTGAGCCGACACCCTCCTTCCAGGCTGGTCGCTCACCCTAGCCTGACAGATGTGGGGAGCTGGAATGTCGCGCACCGGGCTGTGGGCGCGCACTGGAGACACAGTGCGCAGAGCCGGCGCAGGATATCCTGGTCCAAGGAGGCGCACCGGAGACCAGGAGCGCTGAGCCGACACCCTCCTTCCAGGCTGCACACTCCCCCTAGCTCGACAGATGCGGGAAGCTGGCATGTCGTGGACCGGGCTGTGAACACGCACTGGTGACACCGTGCGCTTCACCACCTCACACGGTGCCTTACCAGTGCGATGCTCCCTCTGGTAAGCACGGGGGGTTGGCCCAGGTCTCCAACCTGGCTCCGCCAACCTCCCCGTGTGCCCCCCCCAAAAAAATTTGGGGGGCTGCTTCTCGGGCTTCCTCGCCAGCCGTGTTCCCTCGTACTTCCGCTCATAAAAGAGCCGCTCTGCCATCGCTGCCTCCAACTCCTCCCTGGGACGGTGATACTCCCCCTCCTGGCTCCAGGGTTCCCGTACGGTTGCACGCTGCTTGGTCCTGGTGTGGTGGGATATTCTGTCACGATCGTCGACAGAATTGGACCAAGGCGCAGCGTGCAGGATTGAGTGAAACATATTTAATTAAATGCAACTCACCAGAACAAAAGAAAGAACACAACGACCGTAACGCAGGTATGGCACACACAGGTACACACACAACTACAAACATAATATATAATATCCCACAACAAGGTGGGGGACTAAACAACCTAAATAGGATTCCCAATTAGAGACAACGACTAACAGCTGCCTCTAATTGGGAACCCAAACCAACTAACATAGAAATACAAAAACATAGACCAAAACACCCCTGATCACGTCCTGACCAAAACACAAATGAGTAGCCAAAAGGGCTACCTATGGCCAGGACGTGACAACAACATTTGATTGTTTGAGGATAGCACCTCTCATATTAATGCATTAGCATAAATTCATAACCAGCGCCGGTCTCACAAAACCCATATAAGAAAAATAAATAAATCACTTACCTTTCGAAGATCTTCTGCTGAGGGCATCCCAAGTGTCCAAGGAAGACATCCAATGGTTCTTTTGTTAGAAAAAGTAATTCATTATATCCATAAATCTCTGTTTGGTTGGCGCGTTATATTCAGAAAATCCACCGTCGAGTAGCCCGTTGTACAGTGAAGAGAAAGCGTTCAAATTATACCTATCAACTTTGCCCAAACAAATCAAACATCATTTATAATACATCCTTAGGTATACTTTTATGAATATTAGCGATAATATTTCACTCGGATGATATCCTAAACGATATAAAAGGAAAATAAAGTGGGGCGCGCTCACGGTCTCGTGCCCAGGAAACGTTATTGACATCCGAGGTGCTTTCACTATTTCTTCTTCTGTATGGTTCTGTTCAGTGATAAAGCCTCCAAACACTGTCCAGAGACTGTTCACATCTAGTGGAAGCCATAGGTACTGCAATCTGGGAGCTATTACACATGGATTTCAAAAGGAAGCCTATCAAATGGAGGAAATGTCACAAAAAAAAGAAATTCTGGACAGAAATTCCTCAGGTTTTTGCCTGCTATATCAGTTCTGTTATACTCACAGACATTATTTGACTAGTGACTAGTTCGAAATTCTTCTATTACCATTCAGAGCAACCTAACATCACCAAACACTGTCTAGAGACTGTTGACATCCAGTGGAAGCAATAGGTACTGCAATCTTACTCCCAGATATGGCTGTTTTCAATAGGGAGGGGTTCAAAATGAGGCAATGTGTCAAAAACACTTTTTCCAGGACAGAAATTCCTCGGGTATTCACCTGCTATATCAGTTCTGTTATACTCACAGACAATATTTTAACACTCTTAGAAACTTCAGAGTGTTTCCTATCCAATAGTACCAATTATCTGCATATCCTAGTTTCTGGGCCTGAGTGGCAGGCCTTTTACTTTGGGCACGCCAGACTCTCCAAAGCCGACACCTCAGCTGCCGCTCACTAAGAAGTTAACACCATAGTACCCTCCAAACTCGTCATTAATCTTGAGAGCCTAGGTCTCAACCCCGCCCTGTGCAACTGGGTCCTGGACGTCCTGACGGGCCGCCACAGGTAGTGAGGGTAGGAAACAACATCTCCACCCCGCTGATCCTCAACACTGGGGCCCCACAAGGGTGTGTTCTCAGCCCTCTCCTGTACTCCCTGTTCACCCATGACTGTGTGGCCAAGCACGCCTCCAACTCAATCATCAAGTTTGCAGACGACACTACAGTGGTAGGCTTGATTACCAACAACGACGAGACGGCCTACAGGGAGGAGGTGAGGGCCCTTGGAGTGTGGTGTCAGGAAAATAACTTCTCACTCAACATCAACAAAACAAAGGAGATGATCGTAGGCTTCAGGAAATAGCAGAGGGAGCACCCCATATCCACATCGACGGGACAGTAGTGGAGAAGGTGGAAAGTTTTAAGTTCCTCGGCGTACACATCACGGACAAACTGAAATGGTCCACCCACACAGACAGCGTGGTGAAGAAGGCGCAACAGCGCAACAGCGCCTCTTCAACCTCAGGAGGCAAAAAAAAATTGTCTTGTCACCAAAAACACTCACAAATTTTTACGGATGCACAATCGAGAGCATCCTGTAGGGCTGTATCACCGCCTGGTATGGCAACTGCTCCGCCCACAACCGTAAGGCTCTCCAGAGGGTAGTGAGGTCTGCACAACGCATCACCGGGGGTAAACTACCTGCCCTCCAGGACACCTACACCACCCGATGTCACAGGAAGGCCAAATAGATAATCAAGGACAACAACCACCCGAGCCACTGCCTGTTCACCCCGCTATCATCCAGAAGGCGAGGTCAGTACAGGTGCATCAAAGCTGGGACCGAGAGACTGAAAAACATTTTCTATCTCAAGGCCATCAGACTGTTAAACAGCCATCACTAACATTGAGTGGCCGCTGCCAATATACTGACTCAAATCTCTAACCACTTTAATAATTAAACGTGGATGTAATAAATGTATCACTAGCAACTTTAAACAATGCCACTTTATATAATGTTTACATATCCTACATTACTCATCTCATATGTATAGATTGTACTCTATACCATCTACTGCATCTTGCCTATGCCGTTCGGCCATCGACTTAAATCTCTAGCCACTATAATAATAAAAAATTGGATGTAATGTAATATTTCAGACGGAATATAGCCTGATGAATAGAAGAGAAAAAGAGCTAAGAGCACGCTTCCTGTTACGCCCAAAATCCATAACAGTACACTTGATGTGACCTCAGGAAGAACTTCTCTTACTCCATGGTTATTCAAGATAAAAGCTTGAAACCTTTTCTAAAGACTGTTGACATCTAGTGGAAGCCATATGAAATGCAATCTGGGAGCTATTCCCCTATATAACCAATAGGCCTTCCATTTAAAACTGGTCACCTCAAAAAATCCCACTTCCTGGATGGATTTTGCTCGGGTTTTCGCCTGACATATCAGTTCTGTTATGCTCATAGACATAGAAACGTCAGAGTGTTTTCTATCCAAAGCTACTATTTATATGCATATCCTAGCTTCTGGGCCTGAGTAACAGGCAGTTTACTTTGGGCACATTTTTCATCCGAACTTCAAAATACTGCCCTCTAGCCCAAACAGGTTAAACAGGTCAACATTCACAAGGCTGTAGGGCCAGAAGTATTACCAGGATGTGTACTCAGAGCATGGGCTGACCAACTGGCAACTGTCTTCACTGACATTTTCAACCTGTCCCTGACTGAGTGTGTAATACCTATATGTTTCAAGCAGACCACCATAGTCCCTGTGCCCAAGAATGACAAAGAAAACTGCCTAAATGACTACTGACCCATAGCAATCACGTCTGTAGCCATGAAGTGTTTTGAAAGGCTGGCCATGGCTCACATAAACACCATCATCCCAGAAACCCTAGACCCACTGCAATTCGCATACCGCCCCAACAGATCCACACTGCCCTTTCCCACTTGGACTAAAGGAACACCTACGTGAGATTGCTGTTCATTGACTACAGCTCAGCGTTCAAGACCATAGTGCCCACAAAGCTCATCACTAAACTAAGGACCATGGGATTAAACACCTCCCTCTGCAACTGGATCCTGGACTTGTACTGTAGAGCAGTTTTTACACACAATATAGCTGAGTCGCCCCATCCTATCCCTAGGGTTTCACCACCCTGCAGCGCCCCAACCCAACACACCTCACTCAGCTTTAGGATCTTAGTGAAACATTCATTATTGGTGTGTTAGGCCAAGGCCAGAGTGACAACCCACAGGACGACAGACCCCCAACGACAGGACTGAGCAGCCCAGCAGCTAGGGATTGTCTAAATAGGTACCTTCCTGACATGGGAATGCTTTCAGTAAAGACTCCTTTAGTCGTACTGTGTTCAAAGTTGCCCAGTATACCCTTAATCTTGAAACAAATCAAATCTAGTGATACATAACTGCCATCCATTATGTAATGTGGGAGGATAACCAACTTCCAATTAATGGCAATGCATTTCTTATTTCTATAAATGCTTGGTTACACAGTTTATTCTGATAACAGTCTCCAGTATCAACATTTCCAAGTAAACAAAAACAGGGAGTAAAGAGAATCTGTAGACATGCTGAGAAAAAAGAACTTTGCCAGAATACAGCCAGCCTTCCCAAGACCTTAACATATGAAAATATGTCCCCTTTAGCATTTTACACCTCCAGCAGAGGAATTAAATTTCTGAGTGCATGTACTTACTGTACGTTTCACTGGCATATAGTACATTATATGGATGGTCTTGAACTTCAGTCATTTATGTCCGACTGCCTTAAAATAATTTCAATCTTTGAAGCATCTGGCTTGTCCAGTGTTTGCTGCACAAAGAGAATAAAGTGTATCTGGAAAGATTTGCCTGAGCTTAATCACAGACTGGTTTTCCCTGGCTGCCTGAGCATGCTGAGACCACTGTCATGATCTGGTCCTCCTAAGATGAGTCATGACAAATAATTATCTTGGTGTACATTTATACATTATATTATCCAAGAGCAGTCAATGGTTCAATAATCCCAGATCCCAGACTTTAGTTATGCTTAAGCTGCTGTCCTCTAGCTACTTTAGGTCTACCCATCAACTCAAGATGAAACCTTGTATCATTCATTGATATTGTTAATATACTGCACAATTCACCTGAGCTCCGTAGACTGGTCTTCCCTGGCTGTCTGACCCTGCTGGGACACCTGTCACCATCGGATCCTGCTAAGACATAATGAGCATAGTGTTGTGTAGTGACTGTGCACCATGACAGTGTAACCTGTAGAGCTGTTTATTACTGTGCCAGTGTGAACAGTAGGGAATTAGCTAGGGAAACTGACAGATCAATAACATTACATTTCTCTACTGATTAATAGAAATTCACATCGCACTGAAAAAAAACGTCAGAATATCGGCCTTCAATCGTTTGGCAGCAGGTTTCATCGTTTGATTCAGAAAATAGGGAATGAATGAGAGAGTTGGTTATGAAACTACATTGCAACTAAAATGGCCTCTTCCTGCCCTTGCATCTGTGATTCTAAGATTCGCTAACCTTTCTTACTGCCATAGCCGAGATATTCCTAATAGTACTACTGCTGCCAGTAATACAGATATGGGAGATTACACTCATAGTCTGTGTTTTCATTACAAGGGTAGTCAATGGTGCCTGTAGTTAATGTATCTCCCAAGTATGGGAAACCAAGATGTCAGAACAACATGCGTACCACCATAAGCATTTAAACAAACATCGACTTCATATATAAAATACTATTGTTGTTCTTGTCTAGCACAATACTTTTACAGCATTCCCAAGAGTAAATATCTAATGCTAGTAACCAGAAACCCTCCTTGTTCCTCCTTGTTCCTGTCCTCTATCTCTACCTGGGTGAGTCTCTCCAGAGTTTGGAGTGTCTGGAGGGAGAGTTGTGCTCAGTCTATCTCTACCTGGGTGAGTCTCTCCAGAGTCCTGGTGTGTCTGGAGGGAGAGTGACTCTGGCACCGTCCCCCTGTCAGCTCAGATAAGGCCACCTCTTCAAAGGACACAGCCCGTGGAGGGAGGGAGGGAGGGAGGGAGGGAGGGAGGG
>QNTS01002385.1:82771-120847 GCA_003317085.1 Hucho hucho
TGGGCCATCGGTCAGACCCTGGGCCATCGCTAAGATCATGGGCCATTGCTCAGACCCTGGGCCATCACTCATACCCTGGGCCATCGCTCAGACTCTGGGCCATTGGTCAGACCCTGGGCCATCACTAAGATCGTGAGCCATCGGTCAGACCCTGGGCCATCGGTCAGACCCTGGGCCATTGCTAAGATCGTGGGCCATTGCTCAGACCCTGGGCCATCGGTCAGACCCTGGGCCATCGGTCAGACCCTGGGCCATTGCTAAGATCGTGGGCCATTGCTCAGACCCTGGACAATCGCTCAGACCCTGGGCCATCGCTCAGACCCTCCACCGTCTCATACATCAATCTGGACGTCACGTTCTGTCTTTCCCCAGACAGATACCGAAGGGACACCGCCAGCCAAAGCATATTTATTTATGTTAATACATTTGCTACCCTGAGTGGGGTCAGGTGCCCGCGATAACATGAAATGTGAAATGTTATCCCTTCTCCACCTCCCTCCTCCTCCTCCTCCTTCTCTAACCTGCTCGGTCTGCTCAGCCCTACCTTGGTACAGTATATTTATTTGAATAGGGGGTGTTGTATTGAATTCATGGTCTCTGTGTTTCTGTTTTGACACTGTTCTCTTGTCTGTAGCGATGGGACTCAGTAGTTGGGCTGAAATAAATTCACAGTATAGTCGATTAGGATTTGATGTCAATCTAGGCCTTAGGGATGGAGGAACAGTCGTTCTGGTTGGAATCTCTGCCTACGTCCCAAACGACACCTATATAGTAGTGTACTGTACAAGGCACAGTAGTGTACTATATAGGGAATAGTGCGCCATTTTAGTCACAACCTCTGTTTCTATGCTTACTGAGGCTAGTCTGTATGAGCTTGAGGTGGAATCGTTTAACCACATAGGATCACACATACAATATACCCTTCATCCTGTCCTTAACCATAGGATGGAATCATCCTCAACCCTGAGTTCATGTATCACGTTTTTAGCAAAAATGTATTACTAAAACAGGGTCATGCAAAACGACAGGTCAAGGGCAAGCAGAGGTCAGTAATCCAGATCAGAGTCAAAAGGTACAGAACTGCAGGCAGTCTCAGGGTCAGGGCAGACAGAGTTCAATAATCCAGGGCGGTGTGACAAGGTACAGAACGGCAGGCAGGCTCAGGGCAGGTAGAATGGTAAAAAACAGAAAACTAGAAAACAGGAACTATAGGAAAAAGGAACAGGAGCAAGGGGGAAAACGTTCTTAGGCTTGATGGACAAAACGAACTGGCAACAGACAAACAGACAACACAGGTATAAATACACTGGGGATAATGGGGAAGATGGGCGACACCTGGAGGGGGGTGGAGACAAGCACAAACACAGGTGAAACAGATCAGGGCGTACCATACATGCTCAGTCTTTTCCATAAATATACCTATGTATTTGGAATGTAATTAGGGCCCTGAGTTGTTGTTAACCATGTGACCTTAAAAATAAAAAAAACTCTGGGTGTAGCAGCATGTCGATAATCAGCCACGGAGCGGATTCTCAAGACTAAGAGACACTGAGAGGAGGCAAAAAAAAACAGTTGTGTGTGTGCCTGTGAGGAAGAAAACAGCAGCCCTAACAACCATAGCCAATCTGCCTAATCAGGCCTCTGAGTTCTCTTTAGCAGCAACAGAAGGTCAGTAGTGATTGACTTGAATGAAAATAAACACAATGTTATGTTATTACTACAGCTGTGGGAGTAGTTTGTGTACAAGTGTGTGTGTATGTGGTAGCACGTGCAGTCATTTCTACATGTGTGTATGACTGTAAATGAAGGTATGTTTGTGTGTGTGTATGAGTATGTTTGGTTTGTGTGTTTATGTGTGTGTGTGTGTGTGCAGGGCCGGCTCCAACCCAAACTCAGTTGGGGAACTCAGTCGGGGTCTCAACATACTTTTGAGAGAAAATTTAGTCAGTCACTCAAATAGCTGACAATTAGTCATGTCAATTATGCTATTTGTAGTTAGTCTAGCCAGCTATCTAAACTTGTAGTCATCATGGCCAAATACCGACCAGGCATGCAGAGCACATGCTCAGGGGCTCTGATCCCTAAGGAGCCCCCATTGACTTTGTTAGTCATTCTCACTCAGATATCATACAGTGCATTCGGAAAGTATTCAGACCCCTTGAATTTTTCAACATTTTGTTATATTACAGCCTTATTCCAAAATGGATAAATACATAAAAAATATCTTCATCAATATACACACAATACCCTATAATGACGAAGCAAAAACAGGTTTTTAAAATGTTTGTATATGTATAAAAAAAACTAAAACAGAAATACCTTATTTACTTAAGTATTCAGACCCTTTGCTGTGAGACTCGAAATTGAGCTGCTCAGGTGCATCCTGTTTCCACTGATCATCCTTGAGATGTTTCTACAACTTGCTTGGAGTCCACCTGTGGTAAATTCCGTTGATGGACATGAATTGGAAAGGCACACACCTGTCTATAAAAGGTCCCACAGTTGATAGTGCATGTCAGCGCAAAACCAAGTAATGAGGTCGAAGGAATTGTCAGTAGAGCTCCGAGACAGAATTGTGTAAAAGCCCAGATCTGGGGAAGGGTACCAAAATATTTCTGCAGCATTGAACGTCCCCAAAAACACAGCGGCCTCCACCATTCTTAAATAGAAGAAGTTTGGAACTATCAAGACTCTTTCCAGAGCCGGCTGCCCGGCCAAGCTGAGCAATCGGGGGAGAAGGACCATGTTCAGGGAGGTGACCAAAAACCTGATGGTCACTCCAGAGTTCCTCTGTGGAGATGTGAGAACCTTCCAGAAGGACAACCATCTCTGCTGCACTCCACCAATCAGGCCTTTATGGTAGAGTGGCAAGACGGAAGCCACTCCTTAGCAAAAGGCACATGACAGCCAGCTTAGAGTTTGCCAAAAGGCACCCAAAGACTGTCAGACCATGAGAAACAAGATTCTCTGGTCTGATGAAACCAAGATTGAACCCTTTGGCCTGAATGCCAAGCGTCACGTCTGGAGGAAAACTGGTACCACCCCTATGGTGAAGCATGGTCGTGGCAGAATTATGCTGTGGAGATGTTTTTCGGTGGCAGGGACTGGGAGACTAGTCAGGATCGAGGACAAGATGAATGGAGCAAAGTACAGAGAGATCCTTGATGAAAACCTGCTCCAGAGTGCTCAGGACCTCAGACTAGGGTGAAGGTTCACCTTCCAAGAGGACAACGACCATAAGCATACAGCCAAGACAACACATGAGTGGCTTCGGGACAAGTCTCTAAATATCCTTGAGTGGCCCAGCCAGATCCTGGACTTGAACCCGATCGAACATCTCTGGAGAGACCTAAAAATAGTTGTGCGGCGACGCTCCCCATCCAACCTGACAGAGCTTGAGAGGATCTGCAGAGAATTTTGTTTGAAACCCCAAATACAGGTGTGCCAAGCCATGTCATACCCATGTGATGTTTCTGTTATAGCCTGTTTTTGCTTTGTCATTACGGGGTATTGTGTGTAGATTGATGAGGATATATATTTTTTTCATCCATTTTAGAATAAGGCTGTAACGTAAGAAAATGTAGAAAAAGTCAAGGGGTCTGAATACTTTCCGAATGCACTGTATAAACATGACATAAGTCATGGTAACATTTGTATAATTGCAGTAAATTTTCTTTGTCACTAGGTGAGGGCCCCCCAACAAAATATTGCTTAGGGCCCCGAAAAGCCTAGAGTTGGCCCTGTGTGTGTGTGTGTGTTTGTATCTGTGTGTGTGTGTGTGTGACATACGGTTCATGGGGATCAAAGGCTTTGTAAAAGCAATCAAAGTCATTTTTGCTAAACCAGGTAGATAGTCTTTGTTGGAGATGATGTGAAATCCTATTTCTCGCTGTGGAGCAAAACACAGGTTATGTAACAACAGGTTACAGAAAAAATATATACCAAAAAATACAAAATAACAACAACAGCTGAAGAAAATGTCAAACGTTCTATGTTACAAGAACAGGTGTTTCAGACTACCCAAGGCAGAATAAAATGAATGAATACGCACAATACATGAGGCTGAAGATGCTTCATAATATTTCCATAGATGTACCTAATAATCTACTTTTCAAAGAATGCACCAACCTGTCTGTAGTAAACACCCACGTAGGAATTATCAGCAAAGTAATTATCCTGGAGTATATCTATATTTTTATTAAATTATCCACTGATCCCTCCCTCCCTCCGATCCACCATATTGTTCCTCGCCTCTGCCTGAACTTCCATACTTGCCTGTTTTACAAACTACTCATTCCTTCGATTGATATTCGCAAACCTTTTCTTCTTCTCTCTATTGTAGCTCTGCGTGAATGTCTCCTGTCATCGCTCTATGAAAAGGTAAATCATATTAATGCATTTCTCCATGTACACTATTGCCTGGAAAATGGAGCTTCTGACTTTGATTTACCCTCACTTCATCATTTCCTGTTCTTCGCTAAGTGTTTTGATTTCTCGCAAGTTTTATTGTTTTCTCTCTTCTCTCGCCACTCTCTTTTAGTCCTCCTTTTTAATCAAAGCCTCCCTCCTTCATTTTGTTGCCTTAACCTACCTCCCGCCCACGCGCTCCATTTCCGCCGCCTAATTTCCTCTCTCTCCGTACTGCGGCATAATTCAGGAGTTGAATTCAATATCATACTTATTCCACATAAAAATCTTATGCAGAAAAGCGCCTCGGCATCATTACTAGCAATGCATCATGAAAACTTGTTTTCTCCTTGGACACCTGCATTAGTCATTACCCACAGAGCTGTGTACTGAAAGTCACCGTGTAGAGGTGCAAAAGGGCACTTGATCAATTGTCAGATCTCTGTCATACTCCTCCCACACCGTTTGTGTTGTTATTTCTAACTTGTTATTGACTACGCACGGATACATGCATACAAGTATGCACACATCTCAGGACCTTAACAAAGACATCAGCAGTCTAATTTCCAACTATGGAGCTGTCCAAAACCTAATGAACACACACACACACACGCGCATGCGCACACACACACACAGCTGTCGAAAGCCTAATGAACATGGGCAGGCAGAGTATTAGGCAGGTGTGAGATGACTAGCCTTCCTTGTAATAATCTCTCTATTACTGATCTGATTTACCAGAGATGCTGGGATGGAGAATTGAATAAAAACTGCAGCCATATACGCTTCACACAACAGCCAAAGTGTACGTGAAAATAAAAGACATTACAGTGGATCAAATGAATGCCCTTTTGATTATTATGTGGCTGCCATTTCAGGTAATTCACAAAAAGGAACTTTCACCATGTATTGTGCTATTGTGAGATTAGGTTGACTTAACCAGATATGATTAGACTTGTTTTGCCCTTCTTAAACAGATATGATTAGACTTGTTTGCCCTTCTTAACCACATATGATTAGACTTGTTTTGCCCTTCTTAAACAGATATGATTAGACTTGTTTTGCCCTTCTTAAACAGATATGATTAGACTTGTTTTGCCCTTCTTAACAAAATATGATTAGACTTGTTTTGCCCTTCTTAACCAGATATGATTAGACTTGTTTTGCCCTTCTTAACCAGATATGATTAGACTTGTTTTGCCCTTCTTAACCAGATATGATTAGACTTGTTTTGCCCTTCTTAACCAGATATGATTAGACTTGTTTTGCCCTTCTTAACCAGATATGATCAGACGTGTTTTGCCCTTCTTAACCGTATATGATTAGACTTGTTTTGCCCTTCTTAACCAGATATTATTAGACTTGTTTTGCCCTTCTTAACTTCTTAGGGAGCGGCAGCAGAGGTGATGGTTTTGGAGAGTGTGGCGTGCCCAAAGTAAAATGCCTGCCACTCAGGCCCCCAGAAAATAGGATATGCACATAATTAGTACTATTGGATAGGAAACACTCTGAAGTTTCTAAAAGTGTTAAAATAATGTATGTGAGTATAACAGAACTGATATAGCAGGCGAAAACCCGAGGAAAATCCATCCGGATTTGCAGTTTTTTTTGTAAATTACCTTCTCCAGGCTGCCTATTCATTTGTATTTTAACTAGGACTGAGACTGCAGTACATATGGCTTCCACTAGATGTCAACAGTCTTTATACAGAGTCTGGAGGCTGTAGCAGTAAGCAGAACAGATAGGAAGAGGAAGTAGTCAGGGGACCACTTTTGTTTACAACGTTTGACGGGCGTGAGATTGTGAACGCGCACCACTTTATTTTCCTTTCCTATTGTTCACGTTATCGTCCGGTTTAAATATTACAGTAAATATACATAAAAGGATACCTAAGGACACATTAAAAATGATGTTTGATTTGTTTGTAGAACGTGTATAGGTACAATTTGAACGTAATCTCTTCACGGTTCAATGGGCGACTCAACGGTGGATTTTCTGATCATAACGCGCCAATAACGGAGATTTATGGATATAATAAATGACTTTTTCTAACAAAAAAACCATTGGATGTCTTCGTTGGACACTTGGGAAGCCCTCAGCAGAAGTTCTTTGAAAGGTAAGTGATATTTTTAGCTCTTATATGGGTTTTGTGTGACCCGCAAACAATAACATTTTGTGCTTTCACCGTAAAGCCTTTTTGAAATCTGACAATGCTGTGATATTGCCAAGAAGCAGAGCTTTTGATGACTATGTGTCACGATCTTCTTTATGGACAGACCAAGACGCAGCGATGCTTCCAGTATACATATTTTATTTTTTACGTAACTGGGAAAATAACAAACAAAACGAAGATCGTAACTACGGTGAAACAAACATCAAACAATAACCCACAAAACCCTACTGCAAAACCACAAACATATATATGGTTCCCAATTAGAGGTAACGACACTCAGCTGCCTCTAATTGGGAACCATTAACCCAACATAGAAATAAACAACCTAGAACTCAAAACCCTCCTAAACCAAAAACTAAACTAAACACGCCAGCCTGACCTCAGGCCTGGACGTGACACTATGCAACACTTGTATATTGATGAATGTTTAATAATTCAACTTTTGGATTTTGAATTTGGCGCCTTACATTTCACCGGGTAGTGTCGGGTAGTCAGACAGCTCTGCAGCATGCTTAGGCAGGCTAGCCTACCTAGATAGGATGACTAATGACAGTACAGTATGGGGAGAACAGAGCACTTTAGATGGTTTGGCTGGCTGCTACTGCATGAGCAGAGATGAGATGATGACTTTATGGAATAAAAAATAGTAAAGTCATCAAATAAATACTAAGTAATATACACAACTGAAATATTGTATTATTTCGTAGTAATTTCCTATTTTTTTATTGATGAGTACCCATTGTGGACTTGACAGAGATGATGGAATATATTCAATGTTTTGGTAATTTAATATTCACTATTATTGGTTTTTGAATTTAAATGAAACAGCTCTACAATCATTTTGATGTATCATTTCATAATGCATTATAATGTTTGAAACCGAAAATAGATTAAAAAGCACTAATCTCTCAGAATTAGTGTGTGTGAGTGTCAGTAACTATCCCTCAGCACTAGTGTGTGTGTGTGTGTGTGTGTGTGTGTGTGTGTGTGTGTGTGTGTGTGTGTGTGTGTGTGTGTGTGTGTCAGTAACTAACCCTCAGCACTAGTGTGTGTGTCAGTAACTAACCCTCAGGACCCTAACTGTCTTGTCTCCTTTCTCCCTATCTCTTTCTTCACCCTCCACAGCACTGAGAGATGGAGATACAGAGAGAGAGCGGAGAGAGAGCGGAGAGAGAGAGAGATACAGAGAGATACAGAGACAGAGAGAGAGAGAGAGAGAGAGAGAGAGAGAGAGAGAGAGAGAGAGAGAGAGAGAGAGAGAGAGAGAGAGAGAGAGAGAGAGAGAGACAGACAGACAGACAGACAGACAGACAGACAGACAGACAGACAGACAGACAGACAGACAGACAGACAGACAGACAGACAGACAGACAGACAGACAGACAGACAGACAGACAGACACAGAGAGAGAAAACGAAAGATAAAGAAAGAGCATGATAAAGAAAGAGAGGAGAAAAAATAAAGAGACAGAAGCATAGAGAGAGAGAGCACTCATTATAGCTAATGCTCCAGAGTGACATATCACTAAGCAACAGCCCATGTGAGACCAAGTGTTATAAACAGCAGCAAAGTGCCGGAGCGTTAATGAATGTGCCCCAGCAGACCCCTAAAACCCTTTTCTTTGCCTTGACATGGGAAACACCTGGAAAAGCAATTACAGACAAGACACAACAATACATGGGATGATAAAGGTAAACAAAACTATGGTTAATTAAACCAGAGGATAGGGGTGGTGTGGAAAACAATGTCCCTACTATCAGACCTTGTTAGGGGACAAACTAACAATGAAGAGCCTCAACAATAAACACAATAAACATAACAACATTCCCCTAGATGTCCAGTCAAAATACTGTGGTGGCACTTCATGTCATGGTCCAGAAGTAACCAGGGGTTACCCTCTAAACAACATGGTAGCTGTAGTACAGAACTGTTCAATAAAAGGCTATAGATATATACCTTCCTAATATTGAGTTGCACCGTCCGCTTTTGCCCTCAGAACAGCCTCAATTCGTCAAGGCATGGAGTCTACTAGGTGTTGAAAGCGTTCCACAGGGATGCTGGCCCGTGTTGACTGCAATGCTTCCCACAGTTGTGTCAAGTTGGCTGGATGTCCTTTGGGTGGTGGACCATTCTTGATCCACACAGGAAACTGTTGAGCGTGAAAACCCCGTTGCAGTTCTTGACACAAACCGATGCACCTGGCACCGTACCCCGTTCACAGGCACTTCAATATTTTCTCTTGCCCATTCACTCTCTGAATGGCACACATACACAATCCATGCCTCAATTGTCTCAAGGCTTAAAAATCATACCTTAACGTTTCTCCTCCCCTTCATCTACACTGATTGAAGTGGATTTAACAAGTGACACCAACAAGGGATCTTAGGTTTCACCTGGATTCACCTGGATTCACCTGGTCAATCTATGTCGTGGAAAGAGCAGGTGTTATTCATGTTTTGTATACTCTGTGTAGAAATACAAGAATGGTCCAAGGGAGAGTTAGAGGACAGCTAGCAAAGATTTGTTATATTTAGATAATTGATATCATATGGTGTGTCTGTGTGTGCCTGTGTAGGTACAGTATCTGTATGCTTGTCATCGAGTCTGTGTGTCGTTCTGCCCCTGAGCAAGGCTGAGCAAGGCAAGGCACTGTTCCCCGGGTGCAGAGAGACGTGGATGTCGGCAGCCCCCTGCACCACTCTGATTTAGAGGGGTTGGGTTAAATTAGGAAGAAACATTTAAGTTGAAGGCATTCAGTTGTACAACTGACTAGGTATCCCCTTTTCCCTTTCCCTGTATGTACATGTAGTTCCGCTGTGTGTGCTTGTAGGTGTGTATGTATGTGTGTGTGTGTAATTTTTTCGTGTGAGTGTTCAGTGACATGGCGCCTGGCCGACCCCCTCGGACGGTACAGACGGCAGCACACCTGATCAGCAGCGGGTCATTACTGGCCTTAATTGGCTTAACGAGCCTGACAACAGGAGACCCTCTGTCCGTCAATCAGAGGTTAGGAGTTCAGGAAAGCATGAACAGGCTTTTAAAGACAGGAGACTAAGCACTTAGCAGGAGAGAGAGGGATGGATGGAGAGAGGGGAATAGTGGGTGAGATAAAGAGAGATAGAAAGGGAGAAGAAATACTAAACGGTGGAGAAAAAAGCATTTAATGAGCTATCTACTCCTAACAAGACAGTAATATAGTGCTCTTTAGCTGAGGACAGTGAAGGTGAAGTTCCTCTTTACAAACACACTCACACACAGATGTGCACTCACACATGAGCATGCAAAAACACACATACACACCACAAGTTCCTTGGGGTCCAAATCGCTAAGAACTTAAAATGGTCCAAACACGTGTGCAAACAGTTGTGAAGAAGCCGTGACAGTGCCTCTTCCCCCTCAGGAAGTTGAAAAAGTTTGGCATGGGCCCTCAAGATCTCTAAAAGTTCTGCAGCTGTACCATTAAGAGCATCTTGACTGGCTGCATCACTGCTTGGTATGGCAACAGCACTGCCCTCCATCACATGGCAGTACAGAGGGTGGTGCAGACAGCCCAGTACATCACTGGGGCCAAGCTCCCTGCCATCCAGGACCTCTATATCAGGCGGTGTGAAAGGAAGGCATGTATAATTGTCAAAGACTCCAGCCACCCAAGCCAGAGACTTTTCTCTCTTCTTCCGCATGGCAAGCGGTACCGGTGCATCAAGTCTGACACCAACAGGCTCCTGAACAGCTTCGATCCACAAGCCATAAGACTGCAAAATAGCTAACAAAATGGCTACACGGACTATCTGAGTTGACCCTTGTATCCATTTTGTATTTAGCACCTTCTCTATGCACACTTTGAGGACTCTACACAGTCAGGCACGCTGACACTCCAACACAAAACACATAACACGCACAGACATTTATACGGATTCTAGTCACTCCTCACATACAATCATCATTTACTCTGCTGCTACTCTGTTTATCATACATCATTTTGCCTAGTCACCTTCCCCCTATACATATCTACCTCTATCTCTCCACATTGGAAATATGTCATTGGAACTGACCTTGTATATAGCTTCTTCTTTTCTTGCGTTCTAATTTCTTATTTTCAGGTCTCGTGTGTTTTTTGATTGATTACTGCCTTGTTGTGTTTGTGCTTGCAAGAAAGGCATTTCACTGTACTTGTGCGCTTGACATTACAACTTTGTACAGTTTGTTCCTCTTCATTGGAAAGGAGACTCAAGCCATGAGCTCATCTTTGATAATATCCACCCTAATCTCATGTTTGTTGACCTATTAGTGAATCCCCAAACGCATCCTAATTTCCATTTCCAGCCTGAGCTCTTAAACCAGGCCTTTAAGAGAAGAGGATTGGTTTTGGTGGTAAACTGAACTGTTCTAACTGAACGTCAGTCGGCCATTGAGCCTGACACACATGCAGGCAGATCAAGACCAGCTAGATATCTGCCAGATATACCCAGGCTATATTTACAGAGACCAGCTAGATATCAGCCAGATATACCCAGGCTATATTTATAGAGAACAGTTAGATATCAGCCAGATATACCCAGGCTATATTTATAGAGACCAGTTAGATATCAGCCAGATATACCCAGGCTATATTTATAGAGACCAGTTAGATATCAGTCAGATATACCCAGGCTATATTTATAGAGACCAGTTAGATATCAGCCAGATATACCCAGGCTATATTTATAGAGACCAGTTAGATATCATCCAGATATACCCAGGCTATATTTATAGAGACCAACAGGGACAGCCATATGGCCTGAGAGGACAAATATGCTCCAATTATATTACAGGATGAAAATCATTTATGTAACTATTGTTTTGTAATTCATAATTGATAACTAACCTAATTTTTCATATGTGACTCATATGTGGCTTTGTGAACAATGGAGGATTGTCATGAGATGTATTATAGCAGTACTTTACTGTCTAAATCTCCTTTTTCAGAATGCATGTATTCTTCATCCACAAAATCATTAGTCATATTGGCTAAACGCCTTTGACGCAAAGGTTACATTGCGTGCGTGCCTGTGTGTGCTTTGTGTGTGTGTGTGTGTGTGGACCAGAAGTCTCCACAAGAATAGTAAACAACCAAAAATTTGACCAACTGGTGACATTTTGTTAGTCCCCACGAGGTCAAATGCTACTTATAGGGGGTTTAGGTTTAAAGTTAGAATGAGTGCTGTGGTTAGAATTATGTTAAGGGTTAGGGTAGGAGCTAGGGTTAGTTTTAGGGTTAGGAGCTAGGGTTAGGTTTAGGGTTAAAGTTAGAATGAGTGTTAGGGTTAGAATTACGTTAAGGGTTAGGGTTAGGATCTAGGGTTAGTTTTAGGGATAGGAGCTAGGGTTAGGTTTAGGGTTAAGGTTAGGTTTTTGGGTTAAGGTTAGGATTAGGTTTAGTGGTTAGGGGAAATAGGATTTTGAATGGGACTGAATTGTGTCCCCACAAGGTTAGCTGTACAATACTTTGTGTGTTTGTTTGTGTCTCTCTGTGTGTGTATGTTTGTTTGTGTCTCTGTGTGTGTGTGTGTGTGGGAGGGAGGAATAATATGGTATTCAAAGAAGATCACAAATGTCTCTTGAGTAGATATGTTTCCTTTTCTATCTCTGATCCATCTAGCTCACCACAGCAGACATGTCTAACGAGATGAGAGGCTTAGACAGAGAGTCAGACATGAAACAGTCTAGGCCCATTTTGTCACAGCTGTCCAAGCCCAAACTCCCCTTATCCCTCCCTTTTTATTGCTTTATCTGATGATTCAATTGCTCAGCATTACTTGCCGTGGTGGCACACACACAAGCACATATTTACATTTTAGTAATTTAGCATATGCTCTTATTCAACGACTTACAGGAGCAATTACACACACATACACACACACATACTTCGCCGTCCCAGGACAGCTTGACAGGAGCTGGACAGCTTTTGAATTATTGGCCGAGAGGCAAGGACTGGCAAGGACAGAAAACCTGGCTCAAGATCTAACCCTGACTAGAGAGAGAGAGGGGGGGGGAAGAGAGAGAGATGAACAGACTCTTGCATGGTTCTGAGTAGAGGCTCTAAGAGAGAGAAACCCTGGCTCAAGATCCATCCCCCAGAGAGAGAGAGAGAGAGAGAGAGAGAGAGACAGAGACAGAGACAGAGACAGAGAGAGCTGACCAGTGTGAGATCAATTGCAGGTGTGACAAAGATAGAGCAAGGAGAGAGAAAAATACAACAAAGGAAAAAAGGCCAGAGAGATTAAACTTATTTAACTAGGCAAGCCAGTTAAGAACAAATTCTTATTTACAATGACAGCCTACATTGGCTAAACACGAACAACGCCGGGCCAATTGTGCGCAGCCCTATGGGACTCCCAATCACGGCCTGTTGTGATACAGCTTGGAAGATGCAGTAGCAGTAGCAGTGCTGTGGGTAAAATCATTGGGGAAGCCAATTCAGAAATAAAAGCCATATTACAACCTATGTGTTGTGACAATTGTGTTGTTCGCTCTATAACCTGTTAGTTCATATGCCTTGACACCGTGATATATAGGCCTAAGGCCGAGACAATAAGAAGACACAGTGGCAGAATAAATTCAACAAAACATTTGTTTCATTACAAAACCAGAGATCAACATCTGTCCGTACGACTACTAAACAATTGATTTAGGACTACGGAGAGTTACCGCAAGTTGCAAATAAAACAGGAGCTGCCTCCGCTATTCCAGTACCATTTCAACTTCAATATCATCAAATCACCTATACTTAGTCTAATACAGAGACAACTAAAATATACCCAAAACTATTTAGTCCAATTAACGTAAGCTAAATATGATTTAGCTGTCCATGGTTCTGATTTCTCTGTGTGTGTGTGTGTGTGTGTGTGTTTGTCCGTGCATGCAATTAGAATATGCCTGTTGACTAACACTACTTGTAGAGAAACACCAATGCCATCCTTCTCTCTTTCATGTTGCCTAAATGGTCTATGACTCTGTTATACAGTACACACTTTTAGTATTTGTTGTCCTAGGCTACCTGGTTAAAATACTTTCTCGCTAACCTGACTTCCTTTCGTGGGCAACAATACGCTAGGCCAGCTAGTTAACATGTGCATACTACATCTTGCTACATGTTGAACTTTCATCCTCTCAGGCCAAGGGCACAATGTTTGGATCAGATGACATTACAATGGCTCCGTTGTATGGGCTCCTAACCAATTGTGCTATTGTGTGTGTTTTCTTGCGTTATTTGTAACTTATTTTGTACATACCGTTTCTGCCACCGTCTCTTATGACCAAAAAGAGCTTCTGGATATCAGGACAGCGATTACTCACCTCGTACTGGACAAAGATTTTTTATTTAAGGGAGGCCCCTGTAGGTTGGTGTGGGGTCCAGCAGCCGACGAAGCCTTTCGTCTTCTCAAGGGACATTTCACCTCCACCCAAGTGCTCAAACATCCAGATCCCACAAAATCCTTTGTTGTGGAGGTGGACGCTTCCGAGGTAGGCGTGGGGCCAGTTCTGTCTCAATGACAGGGGAACCCACAAAAGTGGTTTTACTCCAAAAAAACTGTCCAATGCAGAGAGGAACGGTGATCGGTGATCGGGAGCTCCTGGCAGTGAAGTTGGCATTAGACGAGTGGAGACACTGGCTGGAGGGCGCCAAGGAACCATTCGTCATCATCACCGACCACAGGAACCTGGTTACATATGGACAGTGAGGAGGCTGAATCTGTGGGCCCTTTTCTTCACATGGTTTAACGTCATGCTAACCTGTCGCCAAGGCTCAAAGAACAACAAGGCCAATGCCTTGTCCCGCCTCTACGATTCGGGATAGGGCCCTGTCCTGAGTGAGCCTCTAATCCCATCTTCCTGAGTCCTGAGATGTGGAGATCCGCCAAGCTCTGGAGAGTGAGCACGCACCCCTGAACTGTCCTCCCGAGAGACCTGGGCACACACAGCTGTCGTCGCTGGACATCCAGATATTTCTCGCACCATTCACTCCCTCTCTGAGAAGTACTGGTGGTCCACCTTGGCGCAGGATGTCACTCGTTATGTCAACTCCTGTTCCATATGTGCCCAAACCAAGTCTCCCCGGAATGCTCCAGCAGGGAAGCTCCTATCGCTTCCCGTGCCTCAGCGACCCTGGTCTCATCTATCCATTGACTTTCTAACCGATCTCCACTCCTCTGATGGTTTCACCACCATTCTGGTGGTAGTGGATAGATTTTCTAAGGCATGTCGTTTAACTTCTTAGGGATCACTGCACAACTTGACCGTTTTGGAGAGCCTGGCGTGCCCAAAGTAAAATGCCTCCCATTCAGGCCCAGAAAATAGGATATGCACATATTTGGTACCATTGGATAGGAAACACTCTGAATTTTGTAAAACTGTTAACCATTTGTCTGTGAGTAAAACAGAACGGATATGGCAGGCAAAACCCCGAGGAATTTCTGTCCTGGAGAAAGTGGTTTTCACAGAGTGCCTCATTTGGAACCCCTCCCTCATGAAAATGCCCATAAAAGGGCATATGAATGCAGTACCTATCGCTTCCTCTGGATGTCCTTTGTCTCTAGAAAGTGGTTTCATGCTGTTCAGATGAGTTAGAACAGAGAAGAAGAGAGAATCAGGAAGTGCCTCTTTGGAACTCTGTAGGACTGGGCACGCGCTCTCGCCAAGCGCGCACTGTGTTTCCCTCGGTCTGTAGAGCTCAGTTTATATTCCGGTTGATTTATTATAGTAAATATACGTAAAAGTGTTCCTAAGGATACATTTAAAATGATGTTTGATTGTTCTTGGACAAGTTTATAGGTATAAGNATATAATACATGACTTTTTCTAACAAAAGAACCATGGATTGTCTTCGTTGGACACTTAGGATGACCTCAGCAGAAGTTCTTCAACAGGTAATTGATTTGTTTTTGCTGTGAAATGTGTTATGTGTGTGCCACGCTGGCTAATGAATTCATGGCTATGAGAAAGTATGTGAGGTGCTGTCCTCAAACAATCAAATGTAGTGCTTTCGCCGTAAAGCCTTTTTGAAATCTGACAACGCTGTGATATTGCCAAGAAACAGAGCTTTTGATGAGTATGAAACACTTGTATATTGGTGGATGTTTAATAATTCAACTTTGGGATTTTGAATTTGGCGCTTTACATTTTACCTGGTGGTGTCGGGAGTGGGTCGCTAGCGCCCCAATGATCCCTGAGAGGTTAATTCCTCTTCCTGGTCTCCCCACTGCTCTCCAGGTTGCTGAAACACTCTTCCAGCTGGTCTTCTGGCATTATGGCCATCTGGAGGACATCGTCTCCGACCGTGGCCACCAATTCACATCATATGTATGGAGGGCCTTCATGGAGAAGCTCGGGGTCACGGTCAGCCTCACTTCCGGGTATTCGGCCTCAGTCCAACAGGCAGGTGGAGAGGATGAACCAGGAGCTGGGGAGGTTCCTGAGGAGTCACTGTCTGGACCGCAATGAGACCCCTGTGTTCCAACCTGGGGATCGTGTCTGGCTCTCTACCAGGAACCTCCCACTCCGCCTGCCCTGCAAGAAACTGTGTCCCTTGTTTGTGGGGCCATTCAAGGTTCTCCGGAGGGTCAACAAGGTGACATATAGGTTACATCTGTCCAGTCATTACCGTATCTCACCCTCGTTTCATGTCTCCCTTCTCAGGCCGGTGGTTCCTGGTCCCCTAGCTGATGCTGTCCGCCACGACACTCCACCACCCCCCCGGACATCGAGTCAGTCTGGCATATGCTGTCAGATCTCTGCCGGACTCCCGGAGTCTTGGGAATCGGCTCTAGTATCTGGTAGACTGGGAAGGTTATGGCCCTGAGGAGCGGTGTTGGGTTCTGGTGGAGGACATTCTGGTTCCCTACATCATCCGTGATTTCCACCTTTGCGGCCTGGATCGACCCGCTCCTCTTCCATGGGGTAGTCCTCCTGGTCAGGGTTGCCCTGCGGCAGGAGCTGCGCATCAGATCGGGGGTACTGTCACGTCTACTCCTGCTCCTCCCTTCCGGCGTGCGACGTTGCCGGAATACTAACCACTGGTCCTGGGAATCATTATTCCGCACACCTGGCACTCATCATTACGCGCACCTGGCACTCATCATTATAATTCACACCTGGACCTCATTACCTCCCCTTTATAGGTTCCTTCCTTTTGTTCATTCCTCAGTTGGTATTGCACCCGTGTTCATGTTATTTTGCTTCTGTTACGTTGTCTTGTTTCATGTTTGTTTTCATTAAGGAGAGAGGTGAGAGTAGCGGAAAAAGAGCTGAAATTCCTGATGAAACGAAGGTAGAAGTTGGCAAACCCCAAAAAACTTTATATCCCTTTAATGGTGGCTGGGACTGGCCATGATCTGACTGCATCTACCTTCTTCACTCCCTGCGGGCTGATTTAGTAACCCAAGAAGGAGACCGTCCTCTGATGGAATTGACACTTCTCAGCCTTGGCGAACAGGTGATGGGCCAAGCGGCTTTCCAGGACTGCTTGAACGTGTGTGATGTGTTCCTCGTGGTTAACCGAGTAGATCAAGATGTCATCAATGTATACGATCACCTGGCGTCCGAGCAGGTCCCTGACCACCTTGTTGACGAATGCCTGGAACACTGACGGAGCATTGGCTAAGCCAGACATTGTGCTGAATGCCGTCTTGCACTCATCCTCCTCCCTGATGAGATTGTAGGCACTCCGCAGGTCCAGTTTGGTGAAGAACCAAATGGAGCTGCTCGATGACAGACGGCACCATCAGGAGGGGTTACCGATACTTCTTGGTAACTTCATTGAGTCCTCTGTAATCAATGCAAGTGTGTAATCCTCCATCCTTCTTGGCCACAAAGAAGAAACCAGGTGACACAGGAGAAGTGGACGTGCGGATTAACCACTGTTGGAGCGCCTCCTGAATGTAATCCTCCATGACCTGGGTCTCAGCCACAGACAGAGGGTAGATGCGTCTGCGTCGAGGTGTTGCATCAGCAAGCAGGTTGATGTCACAGTGCTAGAGGCGATGAGGAGGGAGACAGGTGGCCCGGGTCTTGAAGAATACCTCCCTCAGGTCCTGGTATACCTCCGGGATGTTGGGCATCCAAAGGACTCTCTACCGACGTGGAACCACAGGGAACAGAGAAGCAGGTCCTCCGGCATTCAGGTGACCAGTCTGTGATTCTCATCATCAACCATGAAATGGTGGGATTATGGCGTTGAAGCCAAGGGAGGCCAAGGATGATCTTGTGAACTGGTGATGAAGAAGGGGACATTCTCCTGATGATTGGATGTGTGTAATGTTTCCGGATCCTATTGGCCGACAATCGAGACCTTGCACCGGAAAAGGAGAGGAGAGCGGGTATGAAGAAATATTGAGAGAGGAGGCAAGGGTCTGATCCATAAAAATCCCTGCAGCACTGGAATCCACTAAAGCTGTTGAACCAGGACATGAGGGACAGTCAACCAATGAGATGGACACCAAAAAGAGCCTAGCAGAAAGTGATGAAGATGGAATACTCACTCCCGGCCCAAGGGACGGCAGATCACGTGTTCGTCCCTCTGTTCTAGTACATCCCGGATTCGGACGTGCCAGACACCGCTGAAGTCTGTGCCCTCCTGGACCACAGTAAATACAGAACCCCAGTTGTATCCATCTGCAGCGCTCCGCCACAGGGAGGCGTGTGACCCTGACCTCCATGGGTACAGGCTCTGATTCCGAGTGTTCGCCGAAAGGAGGGAGAGAAGCGATGAGAATGCCGACACTCCCGGAGAAGGTTATCCAGACGGATGGCCATCGCAATGAGTGTGTCCAGGGTAAAGTTTTCATCTCGGCAAGCCAATTCCGTCTGCACCTCCTCGCTCAGACCTCTTCTAAATAGCATGCAAAGTGCCGGCTCATTCCATCCACTGGATGCTGCTACTGTGCGGAAGGTGAGTGCATACTCAGCAACCGTCTGAAACCCCTGCCGCAGAGGGAGTATATACAGTGAGGGAAAAAAGTATTTGATCCCCTGCTGATTTGCCCACTGACAAAGAAATGATCAGTCTATAATGGTAGGTTTATTTGAACAGTGAGAGACAGAATAACAACAAAAAAATCCAGAAAAACGCATGTGAAAAATGTTATGAATTGATTTGCATTTTAATGAGGGAAATAAGTATTTGACCCCTCTGCAAAACATGACTTAGTACTTGGTGGCAAAACCCCTTGTTGGCAATCACAGAGGTCAGACGTTTCTTGTAGTTGGCCACCAGGTTTGCACACATCTCAGGAGGGATTTTGTCCCACTCCTCTTTGCAGATCTTCTCCACGTCATTAAGGTTTCGAGGCTGACGTTTGGCAACTCAAACCTTCAGCTCCCTCCACAGATTTTCTATGGGATTAAGGTCTGGAGACTGGCTAGGCCACTCCAGGACCTTAATGTGCTTCTTCTTGAGCCACTCCTTTGTTGCCTTGGCCGTGTGTTTTGGGTCATTGTCATGCTGGAATACCCATCCATGACCCATTTTCAATGCCCTGGCTGAGGGAAGGAGGTTCTCACCCAAGATGTGACGGTACATGGCCACGTCCATCGTCCCTTTGATGCGGTGAAGTTGTCCTGTCCCCTTAGCAGAAAAACACCCCCAAAGCATAATGTTTCCNCTTTCTTGAGCAGGGGGACCTTGCGGGCGCTGCAGGATTTCAGTCCTTCACGGCGTAGTGTGTTACCAATTGTTTTCTTGGTGACTATGGTCGCAGCTGCCTTGAGATCATTGACAAGATCCTCCCGTGTAGTTCTGGGCTGATTCCTCACCGTTCTCATGATCATTGCAACTCCACAAGGTGAGATCTTGCATGGAGCCCCAGGCCGAGGGAGATTGACAGTTATTTTGTGTTTCTTCCATTTGCGAATAATCGCACCAACTGTTGTCACCTTCTCACCAAGCTGCTTGGCGATGGTCTTGTAGCCCATTCCAGCCTTGTGTAGATCTACAATCTTGTCCCTGACATCCTTGGAGAGCTCTTTGGTCTTGGCCATGGTGGAGAGTTTGGAATCTGATTGATTGATTGTTTCTGTGGACAGGTGTCTTTTATCCAGGTAACAAACTGAGATTAGGAGCACTCCCTTTAAGAGTGTGCTCCTAATCTCAGCTCGTTACCTGTATAAAAGACACATGGGAGCCAGAAATCTTTCTGATTGAGAGGGGGTCAAATACTTATTTCCCTCATTAAAATGCAATTAAATTTATAACATTTTTCCCATGCGTTTTTCTGGATTTTTTTGTTGTTATTCTGTCTCTCATTGTTCAAATAAACCTACCATTAAAATTATAGACTGATAATTTCTTTGTCAGTGGGCAAACGTACAAAATCAGCAGGGGATCAAATACTTTTTTCCCTCACTGTATACAGTGATAGAGTGGGGATTTCAACCAGGAGTGTGTAATGATGACGAGACAATTTCGGAGTTGATGAGTGAAGGGCGTTTTCCAGCAGTAGGTTCAGCAGCAGGTAGAAGGCCAGCAAGGCCGAACGCCTGAACTGGACAGGAGAGGGAGCTAAAGCGAAGGCTGGTGTGACAGAGATATCGGAGACGTATTTCGGGGGGTAAACCCCCTCTACCATCAGTCCTATTAGCCAACGTGTAATCATTGGATAACAAACTGGATGAGCTCCGATCAAGACTATCCTATCAACGGGATATTAAAAACTGTAATATCTTATGAATCACCTAGTCGTGGCTGAATGACGATATGGATAACACACAGCTGGCTGGGTTTTCCGTGCATCGGCAGGATAGAACAACAGCCTCTAGGTAAGACAAGGCGTGGAGGTCTGTGTCTATCTGTCAATAATAGCTGGTGCACAAAATCTAATACTAAGGAAGTCTCAACGTTTGGCTCGCCTGAGGTAGAGTATCTCATGATAAGCTGTAGACCACACTATTTACCAAGAGAGTTTTCATCTATATTTTTTGTAGCTGTCTATTGACCACCGCAAACCGATGCTGGCACTAAGAACGTACTCAACAAGCTGTTTATGGCCATAAGCAAACAAAAAAATGCTCATCCAGAGCTCCTAGTAATGCAGAGAAACTTAAATGTCTTTAATGCAGAGAAACTTAAATCTGTTTTACCTCATTTCTACCAGCGTATTACATGTGCAACCAGAGGGAAAAAAACTCTAGACCACCTTTACTCTACACACAGAGACACATATAAAGCTCACCCTCGCCCTCCATTTGGCAAATCTGACCATAACTCTATCCTCCTGATTCCTGCTTAAAAGCAAAAACTAAAGCAGGAAGTACAAGTGACTCGCTCAATACGGAAGTGGTCAGATGACGCAGATGCTAAGCTACAGGACTGTTTTGCTAGCACAGACTGGAATATGTTCTGGGATTCTTCCAATGTCATTGAGGAGTACACCACATCAGTCACTGGCTTCAAAAATAAGTGCATCGATAACATCATCCCCAAAGGTTCTGTACGTACATACCCCAACCAGAAGCTATGGATAACAGGCAACATCCGCAATGAGCTAAAGGGTAATGACTTCTATATGCGCTTCGAGGCAAGCAACACTGACGCACGCATGAGAGCACCAGACAATCCGGACAACTACAGTATGTGATCACGCTCTCTGTAGCCGATGTGAGCAAGACTTCTAAACAGGTCAACATTCAAACGGATATCCAGGACGTGTACTCCGAGCATGCACTGACCAACTGGCAAGTGTCTTCACTGACATTTTCAACCTGTCCCTAACCGAGACTGTAATAACAACATGTTTCAAGCAGACCAACATAGTCTCTGTGCCTAAGAACACCAAGGTAACCTGCCTAAATGACTACCAACACGTAGCACTCAAGTCTGTAGCCATGAAGTGATTTGAACGGCTAGTCATTGTTCACATCAACACCATTATCCCAGAAACCCTACACCCACTCCAATTTGCATACCGACCCAACAGATCCACAGAGGATGCAATCTCTATTGCACTCCACACTGCCCTTTCCTACCTAGACAAAAAGAACACCTACGTGAGAATGCTATTCATTGATTACAGCTCAGCGTTCAACAGCATAGTGCCCTCGAAACTCATCACTAAGCTAAGAACCCTGGGACTAAACACTGTCCTCGTTTGCAACACTACCCACTGAGTTTAAAACTGCCTCTGGAAGCAACGTCAGCACAAGAACTGTTCGTCGGGAGTTTCATGAAATTGATTACCATGACCAAACAGCCGCAGATATGGCTAAAATCACCATGCGCAATGCCAAGCGTCAGTTGGAGTGGTGTAAAGCTCACCACCATTGGACTCTGGAGCAGTGGAAACGCATTCTCTGGATTGATGAATCAAGCTTTAAGGACGAATCTGGGTTTGGCGGATGCCAGGGGAACGCTACCTGCCCAAATGCATATTTTTAACTGTAAAGTTTGGTGGAGGAGGAACAATGGTCTGGGGCTGTTTTTCATGGTTTGGGCTAGGCCCCTTAGTTCCAGTGAAGGGAAATCTCAACCTCTACGGGATCAGTGTCCCTAAACCAGGACAGTTGTTAATCACAATGCGATAATGTGACTAGAATGACGTTGTAAACAACAGCCAACTTTCCGGGACATAGACATGTCTTATATGGGCAGAAAGCTTACATTTGTGTTAATCTAACTGCAGTGTCCAATTTACAGTAGCTATTATAGCAACAAAAAAATCCATGCTATTGTTTGAGGATAGTGCACAACAACAAAACACTTTTGGTTTGATACATTCCCCTCTGAAGGTAAAGAATGTACTTCCAGTAATATTGCTCTGATTTGTCATCCTGAGGGTCCCAGAGATAAAATGTAGCATAGTTTTGTTTGATAAAATCTATTTTTATATAAAAATGTAGGAACTGGGTTCTACAGTTTTACCCCACTGTTGTCCCTGGCTCCACCCCCCCTAGCTTCCCTAGCTTCTGTACGGGAGCTAATGATCCATCATGTATGACATTCCTGGGAGTGTCTAAACCCCAAAAAATTATTTGTGTATGGTCTCTATAGTTATGCACTTGAAAATGTATAAATTGACCAATTCGGCACATTGAGGCAAACTCCTGGCAGACTTGACACAAAATATTGTGTAGTGATTGAATTATTTTCTGTATCAGTCTGAAACTTTGCACACACACTGCTGCCATCTTGTGGACAACATCTACATTACACCTAGAATCCATCTCAATATATGGCCTTTCTCCTGCATTTCAAAGAGGAAAAGTTTTTTTTTTTAAACGCAAGTTTTTTATTTTTTATTATCTTTTACCAGATCTAATGTGTTATATTCTCTTACATTAATTTCACATTTCCACAAAGTGTTTCCTTTGAAATGGTATCAAGAATATGCATATCCTTGCTTCAGGTCGTGAGCTACAGGCTTGGGTATGTCATTTTAGGCGAAAATTGAAAAAAAGGGTCTGATCCTTAATGCTATAGCATTTAATGATATTGTAAATGATTGTGCTTCAACTTTGTGGCAACAGTTTGGGGAAGGCCCTTTCCTGTTTCATCATGAAAATGCCCCTGTGGCCAAAGCGAGGTCCATACAGAAATGGTTTGTCGAGATCAGTGTGGAAGAACTTGACTGGCCTGCGCAGAGCCCTGAACTCAACCCCAACGATCAAACACCTTTATGAAAAATGGTGGCTGAATGGAAGCAGGTCCCTGCAGCAATGTTACAACATCTAGTGGAAAGCCTTCCCAGAAGAGTGGAGGCTGTTATAGCAGCAAAGGGGGAGACCAACCATGATTTTGAAATGAGATGTTCTACGAGCAGGTGTCCACATACCTTTTGGTCATGTAGTGTACAGCTCAGAATTAGACGGCTCTATAAATGAACGCTAACCTGCCTTACCATGATAGAATAGGCTGTCACCTCCATCTTCTCACACTACTTTCCCTTCTAAAATAACAATTTATGCGTCTACTTCTCTCCTTAAACGAGGAATGCCTTAATGCATTCTAAAAAACCTTCACGTACTGATTATGAGTCTATGCTGAGTCTATGAGATTGCAGGATATAAATTATTATCTGACGAATCTGGCAGCTGACCTTGGAAGCCAATCTAAACAATTAGGACAAGTGTTGGTTGTGGAATTAAGGAACAAACGAGCTGGACTTACCCCAGTAACAGAGGGACTATTTCGACCACCCGGGTTTGAGCTTAACTGCCCTGCCACTTGAGATGGCTTGGTGCATAGCTAATGGCTAAGAAGACAAATAAACAAAGTAAAATGCTTAACAAGCAATTTCTGGGATATTTGGCAGGAACAATGCCTCACAATGGGGTGGCAGGTAGCCTAGTGGTTAGAACGTTGGACTAGTAAACAAAAGGTTGCAAGATCGAGTCCCCAAGCTGAAAAGGTAAAAAATTATTGTTCTACCTCTGAACAAGGCAGTTAACCCACTGTTCCTAGGCCGTCATTGAAAATAAGAATTTGTTCTTAACTGACTTGCCTAGTTAAATGAATGTAAAAAAATTATGAAGCAGTTTTGCCTGTTGAATAATAATAATAATATCTTATAAAATGTATGTAAAAAAGTTTATATGTAACATATCTTGCTCTTGCATGTACAGTGAGGGAAAACAGTATTTGATCCCCTGCTGATTTTGTACGTTTGCCCACTGACAAAGAAATTATCAGTCTATAATTTTAATGGTAGGTTTATTTGAACAGTGAGAGACAGGATAACAACAAAAGAATCCAGAAAAACGCATGTGAAAAATGTTATAAATTGATTTGCATTTTAATGAGGGAAATAAGTATTTGACCCCCTCTCAATCAGAAAGATTTCTGGCTCCCATGTGTCTTTTATACAGGTAACGAGCTGAGATTAGGAGCACACTCTTAAAGGGAGTGCTCCTAATCTCAGTTTGTTACCTGTATAAAAGACACCTGTCCACAGAAGCAATCAATCAGATTCCAAACTCTCCACCATGGCCAAGACCAAAGAGCTCTCCAAGGATGTCAGGGACAAGATTGTAGACCTACACAAGGCTGGAATGGGCTACNCACAAAATAACTGTCAATCTCCCTCGGCCTGGGGCTCCATGCAAGATCTCACCTCGTGGAGTTGCAATGATCATGAGAACGGTGAGGAATCATCCCAGAACTACACGGGAGGATCTTGTCAATGATCTCAAGGCAGCTGGGACCATAGTCACCAAGAAAACAATTGGTAACACACCATGCCGTGAAGGACTGAAATCCTGCAGCGCCCGCAAGGTCCCCCTGCTCAAGAAAGCACATATACATGCCCGTCTGAAGTTTGCCAATGAACAGGACAACTGGGTGAAAGTGTTGTGGTCAGATGAGAACAAAATGGAGCTGTTTGGCATCAACTCAACTCGCCGTGTTTGGAGGAGGAGGAATGCTGCCTATGACCCCAAGAACACCATCCCCACCGTCAAACATGGAGGTGGAAACATTATGCTTTGGGGGTGTTTTTCTGCTAAGGGGACAGGACAACTTCACCGCATCAAAGGGACGATGGACGGGGCCATATACTGTCAAATCTTGGGTGAGAACCTCAGCCAGGGCATTTATAATGGGTCGTGGATGGGTATTCCAGCATGACAATGACCCAAAACACACGGCCAAGGTAACAAAGGAGTGGCTCAAGAAGAAGCACATTAAGGTCCTGGAGTGGCCTAGTCAGTCTCCAGACCTTAATCCCATAGAAAATCTGTGGAGGGAGCTGAAGGTTCGAGTTGCCAAACATCAGCCTCGAAACCTTAATGACTTGGAGAAGATCTGCAAAGAGGAGTGGGACAAAATCCCTCCTGAGATGTGTGCTAACCTGGTGGCCAACTGCAAGAAACATCTGACCTCTGTGATTGCCAACAAGGGTTTTGCCACCAAGTACTGAGTAATGTTTTGCAGAGGGGTCAAATACTTATTTCCCTCATTAAAATGCAATTCCATTTATAACATTTTTCACGTGCGTTTTTCTGGATTATTTTTTTGTTTTTCTGTCTCTCACTGTTCAAATAAACCTACCATTAAAGTTATAGACTGATCATTTCTTTGTCAGTGGGCAAACGCACAAAATCAGCAGGGGATCAAATACTTTTTTCCCTCACTGTATGATGCATGGCATACAATTTACATCACCCATGGACAACATGGGTAACCATTCACTAATAAACATGTAGCCACTGATACAGTCAGACATGAGCACACGCACGCACACACCACACGCACACACACACACACACACACACACACACACACACACACACACCACTACAGTGTGCATGTGTGTCTGGCAGGCCAGATAAGGGTTGTAAGCCCAGATTGTGTCAAGTCATTTAGGCCTCTATAGCCTTGTTCACAATTCAGGCCTTAATGCTCAAATCAGTTTTGGAAAACTAACTATACAATCGGCAAGTTACAAGTGACCAAATCAGATTTGTGTGTGTTCAGACACTCATTTGCTGACATGGCTACGCTAGTTGTCATAGTAATGACGGGTGTGTACGCAGTGGTGTAGGCTGATTTGTGCTTGTGCTTCCTATCACTCAGAAGTTATGTTGCAAGCTAAGGTGACAACAAAGCCTGCCTGGATATTTGCATTCCAAGTGAATACCTCATGAAGCTGGTTGAGAGAATGCCCAGAGCGTGCAAAGCTGTCATCAAGGCAAAGGGTGGCCAATTTGAAGAATCTAAAATATTAAATATATTTTGATTTGTTTAACAATTTTTTGGTTACTACATGAATCCATATTTGATATTTCATAGTTTTTATGTCTTCACTATTATTATACAATTGAGAAAATAGTAAAAATAAAGAAAAACCATGGAATGAATAGGCGTGTCAAAACTTTTGACTGGTACTGTATGTATCCATATTTCTTAAAACATGAATATCCTTACATGATAGAGTTCATTCGAAAAGTATTCAGACCTCTTCACTTTTACACATTTTGTTATGTCACAGCCTTATTCTAAAATTGATTAAAAAAAAAAATCCCCTCATTAATCGACACACTATACCCCGTAATGACAAAGCGAAAACAGGTTTTTACAAATGTTTGCAAATGTATAAAAAAACATAACAGAAAAATCTTATTTACATAAGTATTAAGAACCTTTGCTATGAGACTCAAAATTGGGCTCCTGTTTCCATTGATCATCCTTGAGATGTTTCTACAACTTGATTGGAGTCCACCTGTGGTAAATTCAATTGATTGGACATGATTTGGAAAGGCACACACCTGAGAGCAAAAAGAGCAAGCAAAAAACGAACCCATGAGGTAGAAGGAATTGTCCATAGAGCTCCGAGACAGGATTGTGTCGAGGCACAGATATGGGGAAGGGTACCAAAAACTTTGAAGGTCCCCAAGAACACAGTGGCCTGCTTCATTCTTACATGGAAGAAGTTTGGAGCAACCAAGACTCTTGCTAGAGCTGTCCGCTCAGCCAAACTAAGCAATCAGGGGAAAAGAGCCTTTGTCTGGGAGGTGACCAAGAACACGATGGTCACTCTGACAGAGCTCCAGAGTTCATCTGTGGAGATCATAAAACTGTTCCAGAAGGACAACCATCTCTGCAGCACTCCACTAATCAGGCTTTTATGGAAGAGTGGCCAGACGGAAACCACTCCTCAGTAAAAGGCACATGATAGCCCGCTTGGAGTTTGCCAAAAGGCACCTAAAGGACTCTCAGACCATGAGAAACAAGATTCTCATTTGCACCATATTCAGTAGTAGGCTACACAAGGCACGGAAAGGCAAACATGGTCATATTTAATCCAAGTTATGATTTACAAAGCACAACTCTGCTAATTCTGTAAAAAACAAGCAGCATAGCAAATCCAATTGCTCTAATCACAACACATGTTTTCTGTAAAGATGCAAATGTAGGCCAATCTTTGCTAAACATTTGTTTTTATTATTTAACAGAAACTAAAAGTTGCACACCCTCAATACCCCTGGTTTCCCTGTTTGTTATGGACGGTGGATGCAATGGGTGCAGATTGGGTCATCAGCGTTGGTCCTTCACAGTCCAGACCCCGTGTGGTGGTAGTGTTGGTCTGTGATCCACTCCACACTGTCAGTACATAAATCATGAATCAAAATTGTGTCGATATTGCAAGAAAATGTTGTCATTTTACATACCACAAGGTAGCTACTCATACCTGCTTCTTTCATGACAAAAAAACTAACTGGAACAAGCTAGCTAGCTAGCCAAGTTGCTAGTTAGTGTGCTAGCTGAGTTAGTTCGCTAGCTAGCTTATATTAACCAGTAATACAAAATATGCCTAAACCTTTTAAAATGTTATCTGTCACTTGAGGCGTGATAGGGGGTAGATGTTTTTCCCTGAGGGGAAGGCAATTTTGTTATTTGTGTGCTAGCTAGGCTAGCCCTACTGGCTGCTGGCCAAATTACCTAATGTTCTTGATTCTATATACTAAGATAAATCCAACATCTCAAATTAGCTACTCACTTTAGCGTTAACATCTTTGAGGTATTTTCTGAAAAGCTTCTCACTTTGTTTCTCTAGTTGTCAGTTCGACCACACACCGTTTACACACTCTAAAGAGCTTTTAGCTTGTGGTTCGTGTGTGCCTTTATGCAGTGGCAATACAAAAATTATAGCTAGTGTTTGAAATAATTATATGGATTTAATATTTGCCAAATTATTTACCATGTCCTCAACTCAAATAAACATCAGCAATGTTCCTTATTTAGTGTATCAAAAAGCATATGCATTGTATGTGGTGAGATAATTTAGTATGTAGGCCTACTGTCAACATAGAGACAATAAGATGCACACATAGGCCTATCTCAGGACGTCTAATGAGTCAATGATTTGAGCATGAAAGAAAAATATAGATTTCATATATGTCAAATTATTGAGCATGTGCTGAACAATCAGAAATGCATCAGAAATCATCTTTATTTTCAGCATATTAAAAAGCATATCAACATCCGGATATGGACCTCAGCCAAGAGAAGCATATCTGGAATCAATAGAGCTTCTTATCTTGAATGTGCTGAGAAAACACAGATGTGCCATGTATACAGTCAGTATTTGTCAACATGAAGAGAGAAAATAGGATGTCACATGTCTCTGGATATTGAATGAGTCCATGTCCGGCCGTAGGAAATGTCCATGTGTGATATTCAGAGTAATCCCAACATCATATATGTCTAAAAGACACATCTGGATACAGAATGTCAGGATATGGTGCATGTATCCACAAAAAATATACGTTGGACATGGTCTCCATTCTGTAGAATATCAAAAACATACCATGTTAAGAAATCCCCTGATATGGACCCTTTTCCCCAGTGTGTGTGTGCATCCGTGCATCTGTGTGCCTGCGTGTGTTGGTCTGTGTCTATATATGCGTGTGTGTGTACGTATATGTGTGCATGTTCGTGTGTGTGTGTGTTAACCCCATTTAGTTAAGCTTACTTCCTCTATCATTTATCCATGCAACACCAGTAAAGGGGAAGTGGAGCCATTTTTAGTGTCTAATTAAACTGTTACTGTGTGGTTAAATTGAATGTGCCCGTCTGTATCGTTCATTACCCAACCATGGCAAATATCACTGGGCTTTCACTGGTCAAAATGATCCGTTAATATAATGATAGTTAGCAGGTCGCTGTCACATATATGTAAAGATCATTAGACACGTGGGATAGTAATCCACAACAATAATGACGAGTGTTGCGTTCAGGGACGGTAGTTCATGATTGGCATTATTCCCTAGTTGTAGGCTATAGTCTGGCATTAGGTAATATCAACAAAAAGTATTCTACCCTGGTTAAATGCTTCTTGTGATTGGCCATGTCTGACACTGAGACATGATGATCTGGGTGACCTGGATTGCCGATCTCTGTAATATGCAGTTTACGCTGAAATTAAGATGAAATACATTGAGCTAAAATGGAGCACTGGCCTGGACATTGATGTCTCAGTTTCTTTGTTTCTTCCACTGTCTTGAACTCTCTTTTCTTTTTCCTCCCCAGCTGCTCTCTCTCTCTCTCTATCTCTCTCTCTCTCTCTCTCTCTCTCTCTCGCTCTCTGTGTGTGAGGTAGAGCTGGTCAGGGTTAATGGAGGGTCATTATAGTGTTGTTAGTTCAGCTCCGGTGGTCTGGCTGTGGCTGGCTCAGGAATGGCTCCGGCGCACAGCTGCCCTCTCTCTCTCTCCCAGGACTGGACACACGGAATCAGGCCGACATGCCACATTTTCTCCCTAAATATCTCTCCCCTCTCCCCTCTCTCCTCCCCCAAACCCTATCCCCCAGTGTCCCCCCTCCCCCCTAAAGTATCTCTCTCCCCTCTCCTGTCTCTCGCATCCCCAGTGCCTCTCCCTCCCATATCTTTCTCCCCTCTCTCCTTTTTCCCCAAATCCCATCCCGCAAATCCCGTCCCCCCTCTCAAAATAGTTCTAACTATCCCATTCTCTCCTCTCCTTCTCCCCTCTCTCCCCTATCATTGAAGGTTTTTTTAGCAAGTAGAGAATGACCTACACATAATACAGGTAAACATACCTTCCCTCGCCCCTCTCCTCTTTTACCTCTTCCCATAACCCTCTCCAGCTCATGCTCCTGTCCTTCTCTTCCCCCATTCCATCCCTTTATCTTGAAAGCCAACCACACCAATCTCTTCCCTTCTCTGTGCCAGTTCATCCTGGCTCACAGTGGGCTGTGGGCATCCATGACCCCAGCTACCACACAGCCAGCACTAGGCAGGCTGCTGCTCACCGTCTCTACTAATCTGCCTCATCATCAACAGGCTGGCTGGTTACATTGACATGCTGAGTCAGAGAGACAGAGAGTACTAATCTGCCTTATCATCAGCAGGCTAGCTTGTTACATTGACATGCAGAGTCAGAGAGACAGAGAGTACTAAACTGCCTTATCATCAGCAGGCTGGCTGGTTACATTCACATGCAGAGTCAGAGAGACAGAGAGACAGAGAGACAGAGAGTACTAATCTGCCTTATCATCAGCAGGCTGGCTGGTTACATTCACATGCAGAGTCAGAGAGACAGAGAGACAGAGAGTAATAATCTTCCTTATCATCAGCAGGCTGGCTGGTTACATTCACATGCAGAGTCAAAGCCAACCACACCAATCTCTTCCCTTCTCTGTGCCAGTTCATCCTGGCTCACAGTGGGCCGTGGGCATCCATGACCCCAGCTACCACACAGCCAGCACTAGGCAGGCTGCTGCTCATCGTCTCTACTAATCTGCCTCATCATCAACAGGCTGGCAGGTTACATTGACATGCAGAGTCAGAGAGACAGAGAGTACTAATCTGCCTTATCATCAGCAGGCTGGCTGGTTACATTCACATGCAGAGTCAGAGAGACAGAGAGTACTAATCTGCTTTATCATCAGCAGGCTGGCTGGTTACATTCACATGCAGAGTCAGAGAGACAGAGAGTACTAAACTGCCTTATCATCAGCAGGCTGGCTGGTTACATTCACATGCAGAGTCAGAGAGACAGAGAGTACTAATCTGCTTTATCATCAGCAGGCTGGCTGGTTACATTCACATGCAGAGTCAGAGAGACAGAGAGTACTAATCTGCCTTATCATCAGCAGGCTGGCTGGTTACATTGACATGCAGAGTCAGAGAGACAGAGAGTACTAATCTGCTTTATCATCAGCAGGCTGGCTGGTTCGAGACTCTAGTGAAAAAACAACCCTGAACTGTAACGTTTAGGTTATCACTGTCATTTAAAGCTGCAATTTGTAACTTTTTGTGTAACCTGACTAAATTCACATAGAAATGTGAGTTATAGATCTGTCATTCTCATTGAAAGCAAGTCCAGGAAGTGGTAGATCTGTTCTATGTGTGTTGTTTCTATGCTTTCCGTTCTTAAAGAACTTATGAAAGAGATTGGCCATGGCATGGGGTTGTTCAATGACAGACACTTATTTGTTTGAAATCTATAACTTCATGGTTTCATTTCAGAGAGACAAATAATCTTGTTTTTTTTGCAAAACGCTATATATCCGCCTCACTCTCAGAAAAATATGGTAAGTAGTACTGCTAAGTTTTACACAGTCAAATGTAACAAATCACTATATTTTTAATTGAGAACTGTACAAATCATAAATTTGTGACATCAATATTTAACAAAATATTTTTTTTCCTGAATCAATACTGTAATGTGAGATCTCTATGTAAAACATTAACATTTTACATTTTCGTCATTTAGCAGATGCTCTTATCCACAGCTGCTTACACTACTGCATTCGTCTTAATATAGTTAGGTAAGGAAACCACACATCACAGTCAAATATACAGTATATGAACATTCCATTCCAGCTAAACAATGGATATATACTGTAGCGTGTTGCAAAAAAAAAAACATTTTAATACACCTACAATCTATGCATAGAACATCTGAGAACAGAAACATTTGACACACACATGAAGGTACCCATAAGCAATCATTGCTGGTGAAAAAAAGACAAAAATGAAAAATTGGTGGATATAGCATTTTGGAAATAAACTCTTCATTTGAGGTATCCTCTGTTTTTTTTGTGTCTATCTTTATGTTTTTGTTGCCTTGGAACTTGCCTAATGCATTGTGAAGGACACAAAAATATGATTAATAATGTAATAATTAATAACTTTCATTGCTTTCATTTGTATGAAAGTGCCATTTGTTCACCATGGTGCGGTCCATTATTGTTACCATGTCCGTTGGTGTGTGTGAGTACCTGTGCTGTGTGTTTTGGGCTTTCGTGCCCAGTTTGCGCAGATGATTACGGGTCTTGTCCCGTGTGATAATCATTGTGAGCAGGTGTTATTTATTCGAGGTACTCCTCGCTCTTTTGTTTGGGTTTCAACCCTGTGTTTTTGTTACGTGTTTGTTTGGTCTTCGTCCCCGTGCCTTTACACGGCATGCCGTAATTTGGGGCTTAATAAAAAACCCTATTACACTTTCATCACGATTTGGTCTTCGTCCCCGTGCCTTTACACGGCACGCCGTAATTTGGACTGAATAAAAAGCCCTATAACGCATTCCTGCGACTGTCTCCCGAATCATTCATAATAACGTGACACTCTTCCTCCGTCAGAGTGCCTCTATCTTTTTAACCGGTGTGATGATGTGTTACATTTAAAAAAATATAATGACAGGGATTCTTGAAAGTTCCCTCACAAGCCCTCACTTTCTCTCTACACTAGAAATGAAGTGAGTCACTTAAATCATGAAAATTAAGTTGTTTGCGTCACACTGAACAGGCATTGCCATTCCAAGATGGAGGCTTGAGTTGGTAATGCTTCTGTATTGTGGGAGACTTATTTTAGGAGAAAGCAACTCAGGGTCTCACAAACACAGACTGAGACACACACACTCTCTCTTTCTATATGCAGACACACAAAAGGAGAAACAGATACACTTCTCAGCGGAGTCCTCCATTCTCATTCAAGTTCAGAGGCAACCAGCCGCTTTGAGGACAAGATTGGCTCGCTTTATCACTTTAAACACATGTACCTCTTCAGTCAGAAGAAGAGCATTATCTTAATGACATCTACCCCTGCATGTGATCGTCATCGCTTTAAACAGCATCGCGTCTCATACTTAGCAGGAAACCAAGGCTCTCTGCTCACCTCTGTGTGTGTATTTGTGTATGTGTGTGTGTATGTATTTGTATTTATTATAGATCCCCATTTGCTGCTGCCTTGGCAGCAGCTACTCTTCCTGGGGTCCAACAAAATGAAGGCACTTTATAAAATTTTGAAAACATTACAATACATTCACAGACTGTGTGCCCTCAGGCCCCTACTCCACCACTACTACATATATACAGTACAAATCCATGTTTACGTGTGTGTATAGTGCGCATGCTATTATGCGTGTGTGTGTGTATGCATGTGTCTGTGCCTATGTTTGTGTTGCTTCACAGTCACTGCTGTTCCATAAGGACTTTTTTTTATCTGTTTTTTAATTTTACTGCTTGCATGAGTTACTTGATGTGGAATAGAGTTCCATGTAGTCATGGATCTATTTAGTACTGTGTGCCTTCCATAGTCTGTACCACCTCTTGTGGTATGTCTTGTGGGGTATGCATGGGTGTCCGAGCTGTGTGCCAGTAGTTCAAACAGACAGCTCGGTGCATTCAAAATGTCAATACCTCTCATAAATACAAGCAGTGATGAAGTCAATCTCTCCTCCACTTTGAGCCAGGAGAGATTGACATGCATGTTAATGTGCTGCCCTGTTCTGAACCAATTGCAATTTTCCTAAGTCCTTTTTTTGTGGCACCTGACCACACAACTGAACAGTAGTCCAGGTGCGACAAAACTAGGGCCTGTAGGACCTGTCTTTTTGACAGTGATGTGAAGAAGGTAGAGCAGCGCCTTATCATGGATATACTTCTCCCCATATTAGCTAATGTTGTATCAATGTTGTATCATTAGCTAATGTTGTATGTTTTACCATGACAGTTTACAATCCAGGGTAACTCCAAGCAGTTTAGTCACCTCAACTTGTTCAATTTCCACATTATTAATTATAATATTTAGTTGAGGTTTAGGGTTTAGTTAGTGATTTGTCCCAGATACAATGCTTTTAGTTTTAGAAATATTTAGGACTAACTTATTCCTTGCCACCCATCGGGAGCACTCCCGACACTACCCGGTTAAATGTGAGGCGCCAAATTCAAAATCCAAAAGTTGAATTATTAAACATTCATAAATATATAATTGTTGCATAGTCATCAAAAGCTCTGATTCTTGGCAATATCACAGCGTTGTCAGATTTCAAAAAGGCTTTACGGCGAAAGCACAACATTTGATTGTTTGAGGGTATCACCTCTAATATTTACGCATTAGCATAAATCCATAACCCAACATGGGTCTCACAAAATGCATAAAATCGCTAATATAAAATCGCTTACCTTTGATGAACTTCTGCTGAGGGCTTCCCAAGTGTCCAACGAATACAATCCATGCTTCTTTGGTTAGAAAAAGTCATTTATTATATCCATAAATCTCAGTTTGGTTGGCGCGTTATGATCATAAAATCCACCGTTGAGTCGCCCATTGAACTGTGAAGAGAACACGTTCAAATTATACCTATACACTTTCTACAAACAAATCAAACATCATTTTGAATGTATCCTTAGGTATCCTTTTGGGTATATTTGCTGTAATATTTCAACCGGACGATAACGTGAACGATAGGAAAGAAAAATAAAGTGGTGCGCGTTCACAATCTCGCGCACGTCAAACCTTGTTTACAAAAGTGGTCGCCTGACAATTTCCTCTCTCTATCCGTTCTGGTCACTGCTAGAATTCCCAGTCTTTGACTGTTGACTGTTGACATCTAGTGGAAGCCATAGGTACTGCAGTCTCAGTCCTACATAAAGTTGTATGCAATAGGCACAATGGAGAAGATGCTCATTTACAAAAGAAACTGCAAATCCGGATGGATTTTCCTCGGGTTTTCACCTGCTATATCACTTCTGTTATACTCACATACATTATTTTAACACTCTTATAAACTTCAGAGTGTTTCCTATCCAATAGTACTAATTATGTGCATATCCTATTTTCTGGGCCTAGGTGGCATGCATTTTACTTTGGGCACGCCAGACTCTCCAAAACTGTCACCTCGGGAGCCCCTCCCTAAGAAGTTAAGTGTTGCAGTCATTTCAGTCGTTGTAGTAGCTGACATGTATAGTTTTGAGTAATCTGCATACATAGACACTCTGGCTTTACTCAAAGCCAGTGGCATGTCATTAGTAAAGATTGAAAAAAATAATGGACCTGTACAGCTGCCCTGGGGAATTCCTGATTCTACCTGGATTATGTTGGAGAGGCTTCCATTAAAGAACAGCCTCTATGTTCTGTTAGACAGGTAACTCTTTATCCACAATATAGCAGGGAATGTAAAGCCATAACACATAAGTTTTGCCAGCAGCAGACTATGATCAACAATGTCAAAGGCCGCACTGAAGTCTAACAAAACAGCCCCCACAATCTTTTAATCGTCAATTTCTCTCAGCAAATCATCAGGTGCTGTGCTTCTTGAATGTCCTTCTCTATAAGCATGCTGAAAGTTTGTTGTCAATTTGTTTACTGTAAGATAGCATTGTATCTGATCAAACACATTATTTTTCCAAAAGTTTACTAAGGTTTGGTAACAGGCTGATTGGTTGGCTATTTGAGCCAGTAAAGGCTATTCTTAGGTAGTTAAATGACTTTTGTTTCCCTCCAAGCCTGAAGGGAAACACTTTGTAGGATTAAATTGAAGATGTGGCAAATAGGAGTGGCAATATCATCCACTATTATCCTGTTATTTTCCATCCAAGTTGTTAGACCCCAGTGGCTTGTCATTGTTGATAGACAACAATAATTTTTTCACTTCTTCCTCACTAACTTTACGGAATAAAAAATTACAATGCTTGTCTTTCATAATTTTATCAGATATACTTGGATATGTAGTGTCAGCATTTGTTGCTGGCATGTTATGACTAAATTTGCTAATCTTGCCAATGAAATCATTGAAGTAGTTAGCAATATCAGTTGGTTTTGTTATGAATGACTTATCTGTTTCAATGAATGATGTGTTTGTGCGTGTCTGGGTGAGCATCCATGTTTGTGTGTATAAGTGTATACTTGTGTCAGTGTGTGTGTGATAGACAGAGAGAGAAAGAGAGTGTGTGCAGTATTCGACATCTATCCATGTCTGAGGACGTCGGGAGATGACGTGGAAACTGGCCACTAGGGGCAACAGTGAGCGCTGTTACCTTCAAGAAGGTTTTGGTTTTGATAGATCAGGGATCAAATCAAATCAAATCAAAGTTGATTTGTCACATGCGCCGAATACAACCTTACAGTGAAATGCTTTCTTTCAAGCCCTTAACCAACAAAGCTTTAAGAAGTTTTAAGAAAAAAATTGATGAGTAAAAAATAGAAAATATGAAATTAACTTCTTAGGGCTAGCTCCCTTTTTTCTCCACTTCCTGTCTGAATGACGTGCCCAAAGTAAACTGTCTGTACTAGCTCAGGTGAGGATATGTATATAATTGGTACCATTGGAAAGAAAACACTTTGAAGTTTGTAGAAATGTTAAAATAATGTAGGAGAATATAACAGAATAGATATGGTAGGAGAAAATCCAAAAGAAAAACAACCAGATTATTTTTTTGAGAGACCATCCTCTTAGAAATGCAAGAGAAAGCTCCCTGGATGCAATTCCTATGGCTTCCACAGTGTGTCAGCAGTCTATGTTCAAGGTTTCAGGCTTGTAACTTCAAAAATGAATAAAAAATATAAGTTTTAGTGAAAGGACACAGTCTTGGAAATTTGTGTTTGCGCGCGCCATGAAGACATTACGCACCTGCTAAAATCGGTTTCCTAATGAACATAATTCTTTACAAAATAAATATTATAGATTGATTGCATTTTAGGGTATCTATGGAGTAAATATAAACGTATTTTGACTTGTTGAAAAAAGTTTATGGGTAGCTTTTTGGATTCCTTTCTCTGCAAGTTGAACGAGTGGATTACTCAAATCGATGGTGTCAACTAAACAAACTTTTTAGAATATAAATAAGGATTTTATCTAACAAAACGACACTACATGTTATAGCTGGGACCCTTTGGATGACAAATCAGAGGAATATTTTCAAAAACTAAGTGAATATTTAATTGTCATACGTGAATGTATGATACCTGTGCCGGTGGAAAAATATTTTGATGTGGGGCGCCGTCCTCAAACAATCGCATGGCATGTTTTCGCTGTAATAGTTACTCTAAATCGGACAGTGCAGTTAGATTAACAAGAAATTAAGCTTTCAGCTGATTTAACACACTTAACACACATATGCACATAAATGTTTAAAATCCATAATATTCATGATTATTTATTTGAATTGCGCGCCCTCCAGTTTCACCAGAAGTTGTCCCGCTAGCGGGACACCAATCCTTTACAGGTAACTGAGGTAATATATACAGTGAGGGAAAAAAGTATTTGATCCGCTGCTGATTTTGTAAGTTTTCCCACTGACAAAGAAATGATCAGTCTATAATTTTAATGGTAGGTTTATTTTAACAGTGAGAGACAGAATAACAACAAAAAAATCCAGAAAAACGCATGTGAAAAATTTTATAAATGGAATTGCATTTTAATGAGGGAAATAAGTATTTGACCCCCTCTCAATCAGAAAGATTTCTGGCTCCCATGTGTCTTTTATACAGGTAACGAGCTGAGATTAGGAGCACACTGTTAGAGGGAGTGCTCCTAATCTCAGTTTGTTACCTGTATAAAAGACACCTGTCCACAGAAGCAATCAATCAATCAGATTCCAAACTCTCCACCATGGCCAAGACCAAAGAGCTCTCCAAGGATGTTAGGGACAAGATTGTAGACCTACACAAGGCTGGAATGGGCTACAAGACCATCTCCAAGCAGCTTGGTGAGAAGGTGACAACAGTTGGTGCGATTATTCGCAAATGGAAGAAACACAAAATAACTGTCAATCTCCCTCGGCCTGGGGCTC
>QNTS01002385.1:126839-172660 GCA_003317085.1 Hucho hucho
AGTCTCTCCATACCAACCAGACAGTAGTCTCTCTATACTATCCCGACAGAAGTCTCTCCATACCAAACAGACAGTAGTCTCTCCATACCAACCAGACAGTAGTCTATCCATACCAAACAGACAGTAGTCTCTCCATACCAACCAGACAGAAGTCTCTCCATACTGCCCAAACAGTGGTCTCTCCATACCAACCAGACAGAAGTCTCTCCATACCAACCAAACAGTAGTCTATCCATACCAACCAGACAGTAGTCTCTCCATACCAACCAGACAGTAGTCTCTCCATATCAACCAGACAGTGGTCTCTCCATACCAACCAGACAGTAGTCTATCCATACCAACCAGACAGTAGTCTCTCCATACCAACCAGACAGTAGTCTATCCATACCAACCAGTCAGTAATCTCTCAATAATAACCAGACAGTAGTCTTTTCATACCAACCAGACAGTAATCTCTCCTTACTAACCAGACAGTAGTCTCTCCATACTAAACAGAATGTAGTTTCTCCATACTCACCTGACACTGTTCTCTCCAGACCAATCAGAAGATGACCAGTTATCCCCTGAGCAAAGTCTTCTTCCCAAATGGCACCCTATTCCAGGCCTGCTAAAAAGTAATGGCACTATTTAGGGAATAGGGCTCCGGTGAAAAATAGTGCACTATATAGGTAATAGGGTATCATTTGGAGTTTAGACTTTCTGGACCAGTTCCAGGTTGGTCCCTAGACCCAGCCATCCTATCCTGGGGTTTATACCCACTTTTTCAGGTTCTGAATGGAAACCAAGTGTGTTGTTGCCTGGGAAACATTTGGCTGGGTTCATTTTTGGTCCAGAACTCCTTCCATTTCACTGTGTGATGTCATGTGTTCTAGTGTCTGCATTCTACTATGTACTATAGAGACATAGAGCAACCCATACCAATATCAGCACCATAGACAGAGACAGTATCACAACTAGCCAAAAAGAAACCGTTTTAGAAATAACTGTACATCTCAATTTAGTATGTGTGCAGTGGTAAGGTAGGTTGGCTGGTATATATATTTACTTTTTACTGTAGTGGGCCAAATCAGAGACACAGTGTGTTTCTGGGAAGTCTTAAACAAATCTGTTTTGAAACAAAAAAGTATACACCTCACACACATGGTTATGGGCTTAAGAAAAAGAAGACACCTGTACCATGTCAGATATAGAGTTGAAATGTATTTTTATTTTGAGTTTGCATCCCAATATTACACTTTATACACATCACGGAACATTGAAATATAACCTAACTGTTTGACACAGAAACACTGGATTTTCTCAGTTAAAAAAACTAATATTTATAATTTATGAAATTATGAAAAAATATGAATAACATTCCACCCATCAGGCCAAAGAGGGCGCTTTTGGTCATTGGCTGCATGAAAGGGCAACATAAATAGAATCTAGTCCTGGGATGGGTAAAATTATATTTAAAATCAATGGTATGAAGTGTTAAAAGAACAATTCTTGATCCAACTATTTTCTATAAATTCCAAGAAAGCATAGGCCAGTGGTTCTCAAACCTTTCCTCGGGGACCACAAGATGTTTCACAATTTTGTTGTAGCCCTAGTGCACCTGATTCACCTATTCAGGTGCTTGATAATTAGTTGACAAGTTGAATCAGGTGTGCTAGTTCTGGAATATAAAAAAAACTGGAAAGGCTGGGGGTCCCCCGTGGAGAGGTTTGAGAACCACTGGCATAGCTATCCTGATGGTTTTATAGAAATACACTGATGTTACAAAACATTATGAGCACCTTCCTAATATTTAGTTGCACCCCCCTTGTTGCCCTCAGAACAGCCTCAATTGGAAAGTGTTCCATAGGAATGCTGGTCCATGTTGACTCCAATGCTTCCCACAGTTGTGTCAAGTTGGCTGGATGTCCTTTGGGTGGTGGACCATTCTTGATACAGCCGGGAGAGTTCACTCTCTGAATGGCACACACACACGCGTACACGCGCACACTCGCACACACGCACACTCGCACACACGCACACACACACACACACACACACAATGTCTCAATTGTCTCAAGGCTTAAAAATCCTTCTTTAAATATCTCTCACCTCCCCTTCATCTACACTGATTGAAGTGGATTAAACAAGTGACATCAATAAGGGATTATAGCTTTTACCTGGATTCACCTGATCAGTCCATGTCGTGGAAAGAGCAGGTGACGATAATGTTGTTTTCAATCAGCATAGGAAGTTCAACTGATTCGTCCGTTGGGTTTAATTAATCAGTTATACATGATGCAATGAACTTGTATTTGTCTTTGTGTAAATACTGTAGCACATGGCAAGTTAGTGAGACGTATTGATCAATAAATTGCATTGCCTATGGAGAGTATTTGAGTTATATATTAATAGATGTCATTGTTTTCGAGTAACACATTTGTAATATGCTACTGTTCAAACGTTTGGGGTCACTTAGAAATGTCCTTGTTTTTGAAAGAAAAGCAAATTTTTTGTCCATTAAAATAACATCAAATTGATCAGAAATACAGTGTAGCCATTGTTAATGTTGTAAATGACTATTGTGGCTGGAAACGGCAGATTTTTTATGGAATATCTACATAGGCGTGATTAACTTAAAATCAATTGGCACAAAGGAGTGATGGTTGCTGATAATGGGCCTCTGTACGTCTATGTAGATATTCCATAAAAAATCTGCCGTTTCCAGCTACAATAGTAATTTACAACATTAATTTAATAGTGGCTACACTGTATTTCTGATCAATTTGATGTTATTTTAATGGACAAAAAATGTGCTTTTCTTTAAAAAACACGGACATTTCTAAGTGACTCCAAACTTTTTAACAGTGGTATACATCTGTAGCACATCTGTAACACATTTGTAACAGGTATACAACTTAATTTGATTCTAACCAATAACTTCTAAGACAACATAATATCTTTATTCTGTCTTCATTTCATGTTATACTCTTGATTTGTGCGTATGTGCCTATATGTGCACGTGCGTGTGTGTGTGCGTATGTGTGTGTGAACGTAAGTCCATGTGTGTGCGTGTGTGTGTGAAGTGGCCTTTCTGTTCATTATCCTCTGGAGGACTCCAATTAACATCAGCTGGTTCCTCCTCTGGTGTACCGCCCACTGCCAGGCCTGCTAATTAACGACAGCCAAATTAAATTTTCATTTCACAAACAGAGTCGCTGGGGTCTGACGCTGCAGCAATGTCCTATGCCTCTGATGAGTGTGTGTGTGTGTATGTGTGTGTAAGTGTGTGTGTGAGTTAAAATGAGCATGTGTGAGTCTGTTAAACACACCTTGAAAAAGTATCTTTATGTTTTTCTCTGATGAATTCTTCTTCCTGGTCTCTCTGTTATCTGCTCTCTGCTCTCTGCTCTCTGCTCTCTGGTCACTGCTCTCTCTCTCTCTCTCTCTCTTCTCTGTTCTCTCCCTGCTCTCTCTCTTCTCTGTTCTCTCCCTGCTCTCTGGTCTCTCTCTCTCTCTCTCGCTCTCGATTTCTTTCCTTAGGCTGTGCAATTAGGGACTGCAATCCCCGTTTCCCGAGGAGTGATGAGAGGATGACCATCCCGGTACACACAGCTGCGGGAAAACAAGCTGTGGGACATCGCACGGATTCTATTACACTTCCATTTAAAGTTGAGTCTGCCCAGAGGGGGTAATATAAGGGAAAGGGTGACCAGGGGTTAGGAGGGTTAAGGAGAGAGGAGAGAAAAATGAGGAGAGGGATAGAGGGATACTGCAGCTTTGAGATCTCTAATTTACCCTGCTGAAAAAAAGAGAGGATTGCCCTGTTGGAGTTGCCTAGACTACCACAGGTGAAAAGAGCACATGCGCACACACATACTTCTGGTGGGAGTTTCCCCAGAAATCAGAGCAGCAGATGTTAGTTTTAACAAGGGAGGCTTTAAATCTCTTTACCTCCAGCACACAGCTTTCAGTTAGTCCAAACTATAAATGCACAACACAGAGCGTACAACACTGAGCTAGATGGATTTTATAACACAATCACAAATACACTGATACTACAGAAACATCTGTCTCTATATATTTTTGTCTGTCTGTCTGTCTGTCTGTCTGTCTCTCTCTCTCTCTCTCTCTCTCTCTCTCTCTCTCTCTCTCTCTGTCTCTCTCTCTCTCTCTCTCTCTCTCTCTCTCTCTTTCTCTGTGTCTCTGTGTCTCTATGTTTCTCTCCATATGAACCCGTTGTTTTTCACTGTCTCCCTCCTTATCTTTAGTATCTTTGCAGTCCAACACATTCAGCTTTCTTTGCTATATCCAGAATGAGTGTAACAGTAAAGTTCAACCAACCCTGTGGAGGATAAAGCTTTATATAGATGTGAGACTATGTAATGTCAATGAACATGAATTATACATTCTCCTGCTGGCAACGGGCCTTGAAATCTTTACAAGGCTTTACAGTGTCCCATTAAAAAACACATCTAGCAGGCCACACGTTTTTGTGTGTGAGTGTGTGAGTGTTTGTCTGTTTGTGTGTGCGTGAGTGTGCATCTGTGTGTGTGTGTGTGTGTACGAGTGGCATCTCTGATAGACTAAGAGTGTCAGTATCCCATTGAGAGAAGTGTCAGGAGGAAGAGATAACATTAGGGCAGTGTGTGACAAGAGCAGCCCTAAGGGAAGGCCATTGTGGCTCCATTGTGCCTGTCCTCCATTCCACGCCGCTGTACAAAGAGCAGAAAATCATGGGCCTACTGAGCGACTGGTCACTCCAAAAGGGAAACAGGGAACACGACAGGTCTTTGATTCTCTCAGCTGACCTCTGGAGAGCCCTGAAAATTGGTAAGAGCACAAAAAGAAAAAAATGAGTTAAGGGGACAGAAAGAAAGAGAAAATGGTTGAAACTTTTGAGAACTTGGAAGTCTGGTACAAGGTAAGACTGTAAGAAATAAAGTTAGTATAATCTAACATAACAGAGATGCTAGTGTTGGTGGCATCTTAACTACTTAGGGAGCAGTGGGGCGCTAGCGACACTACTCGGTGAAATGTAAGGCGCCAAATTCAAAATCCAAAAGTTGAATTATTAAACATTCATCAATATACAAGTGTTGCATTGTCATCAAAAGCTCTGATTCTTGGCAATATCACAGCGTTGCTTTACGGCGAAAGCACAACATTTGATTGTTTAAGGATAGCCCTTCTCATATTTTATGCATTAGCATAAATCCATAACCAACGCGGGTCTCATAAATACCTTACCTTTCGAAGAACTTCTGCTGAGGGCTTCCCAAGTGTCCAACGAAGACATCCAATGGTTCTTTTGTTAGAAAAAGTCATTTATTATATCCATAAATCTCAGTTTGGTTGGCGCGTTATGTTCATAAAATACAGCGTCCACTCGCCCATTGAACTGTGAAGAGAACGCGTTCAACCTATACCTATACACTTGTCCAAGAACAATCAAACATCATTGATAATGTATCCTTAGGAACACTTTTATGTATATTTACTATAATATTTCAACCGGATTATAAACTGGACGATAGGAAAGGAAACAATGTAAGAAATAATACATAAAAAAACTGAATAGTGCATAGTTTCCTAAGGACTCGAAGCGAGGCAACCATATCTGTCAGCGCCATCTGTCGGTGCCACCACCTAAAAGGAAGCAATTCCCAAACCTTCCATAACAAAGCCATCACCTACGGAGAAATAACCTGGAGAAGAGCCCCCTAAGCAAGCTGGTCCTGTGGCTCTGTTCACAAACACAAACAGACCCCACAGAGCCCGTGGACAGCAACACAATTAGACCCAACTAAATCATGAGAAAACAAAAAGATAATTACTTGACACATTGTAAAGAATTTACCAAAAACAGAGAACTAGAATGCCTGACCACTGTGACTGACCCAAAATGAAGGATATATTTGACTATGTACAGACTCAGTGAGTATAGCCTTGCTATTGAAAAAGTCAGCCAAAGGCAGACCTGGCTGTCAAGAGAAGATAGGCTATGTGGACACTGCCCACAAAATGAAGTGGAAACTGAGCTGCACTTCCTAACCTCCTGCCAAATGTATGATCATATTAGAGACACATATTTCCCTCAGATTACACAGAACAACAAAGAATTTGAAAACAAATCCAATTTTGATAAAATCCCATATCTATTGAATGAAATACGACAGTGTGCAATCTCAGCAGCTAGATTTGTGACCTGTTGCCACAACAAAAGGGCAACCAATGAAGAACAAACCACATTGTAAATGCAACCCATATCTATGTGTATTTATATACATCCTTGACATTCCTACAACACTGTATATAAACATAATATTACATTTGAAATGTCTTTATTCTTTTGGAACTTTTTCACTTTTGTTTATCTATTTCTCTTGCATTGGCAATGTAAACATATGTTTCCCATGCCAATAAAGCTCTTAAATTATATTTTATTCTCTAAGAACTCAAAGTTCTGTTTATATTCATACATTAAATTTGAATATTTCAGAATTTTTCAGGATCAAAAAAGAGGTGAGATGAAGACGAGGATCAGAATTCTGACATATTAAATTACATTTTAAAAAACAAAGCCAACCATATTAGTAGAATTTTACATACTGTTCGTCAGTAATCAAGCTGTTTCCATACTTTGATGGATTTATTTCAATCGTTGAAACATCATCTAAGGACATTGTGAAGACAATCCCTTCAAAAAGCTTTCTCATTAGTTTCTGACATTAACAAGACTCCATATTTTTGAGGTATGTCACATTAAATTAGAATCCTAGATTAACTTCTTAGGGAGCGGCAGCTGAGGTGTCGGTTTTGGAGAGTCTGGCGTGCCCAAAGTAAAAGGCCTGCCACTCAGGCCCAGAAACTAGGATATGCACATAATTAGTACTATTGGATAGGAAACACTCTGAAGTTTCTAAAACCATTAAACAAGCGAAATGCTGGTACAGAGACAAAGTGGAGTCGCAATTCAACGGATCAGACACGAGACGTGTGTGGCAGGGTCTACAGGAAATCACGGACTACAAAAAGAAAACCAGCCACGTCACGGACACTGACGTCATGCTTCCAGACAAACTAAACACCTTCTTTGCCTGCTTTGAGGATAACACAGTGCCACCGTCGCATCCCGCTAACAAGGACTGTGCCCCCCCTCTCTTTCTCCATGGCCGACGTGAGTAAAACATTTAAACGTTAACCCTCGCAAGGCTACTGGCCCAGACGACATCCCTAGCCGCGTCCTCAGAGCATGCGCAGACCAGCTGGCTGGTGTGTTTACGGACATATACAATCGCTCCCTATCCCAGTCTGCTGTCCCCACATGCTTCAAGATGGCCACCATTGTTCCTGTACCCACGAAGTCACAGAAAACTGAACTAAACGACTGCCCCATAGCACTCATTTCTGTCATCATGAAGTGCTTTGAGAGACTGGTCAAGGATCATATCACCTCCACCTTACCGGCCACCCTAGACCCACGTCAGTTTGCATACCGCCCCAACAGGTCCACAGACGATGCAATCGCCATCACACTGCACACTGCCCTATCCCATCTGGACAAGAGGAATACCTATGTAAGAATGCTGTTCATTGACTACATCTCAGCATTCAACACCATAGTACCCTCCAAGCTCATTATCAAGCTGGAGGCCCTGGGTCTCAATCCCGCCCTGTGCAACTGGGTCCTGGACTTTCTGACGGGCCGGCCCCAGGTGGAGAAGGTAGGAAACAACATCTCCACTTCGCTGACCCTCAACACTGGGGCCCCACAAGGGTGCATGCTCAGCCCCCTTGTGTACTCCCTGTTCACCCACGACTGCGTGGCCATGCATGCCTCCAACTCAATCATCAAGTTTGCAGACGACACAACAGTAGTGGGCTTGTTTACCAACAATGACGAGACAGCCTACAGGGAGGAGGTAAGGGCACTCGAAGTGTGGTGTCAGGAAAACAAACATTCACTCAATGTCATCAAATCAAAGGAGATGATCGTGGACATCAGGAAACAGCAGAGGGAGCACCCCCCTATCCACATCGAAGGGACAGCGGTGGAGAAGGTGGAATGTTTTAAGTTCCTCTGCATACATATCACAGACAAGCTGAAATGGTCCACCCACACAGACAGTGTGGTGAAGAAGGCACAACAGCGCCTCTTCAACCTCAGGAGGCTGAAGAAATGTGGCTTGTCACCCAAAACCCTGACAAACTTTTACAGATGCACAATTGAGAGCATCCTGTCAAGCTGTATTACAGCCTGGTACGGCAACTGCACAGCCCTCAACCGCAAGGCTCTCCAGAGGGTGGTGCGGACTGCCCAAAACCACACCGGGGGCAAACTACCTGCCCTCCATGACACCTTTACACCCACAGGAAGGCCAAAAAGATCATCAAGGACAACAACCATCCAAGCCACTGCCTGTTCACACCGCTACCATCCAGAAGGTGAGGTCAGTACAGGTGCATCAAAGCTGGGACCGAGAGACTGAAGAACAGCTTCTATCTCAAGGCCATCAGACTGCTAAACAGCAAGCACTAACTCAGAGAGGCTGCTGCCTACATTGAGACCCAATCACTTGTCGCTTTAAACAATGCCACTTCAAATAATGCCACTTTAATAATGTTTACATATCTTATTGCATTACTCATATCATATGTATATACTGTATACTGTATTTTATACCATCTATTGCACCTTGCCTATGCCGCTCGGCCATCGTTCATTAACTAGACAGGGAGCGGTGGGTCGCTAGCGACCCATTCCCGACACCACCAGGTAAAATGTAAAGCGCCAAATTCAAAATCCCAAAGTTGAATTATTAAACATCTACCAATATACAAGTGTTTCATACTCATCAAAAGCTCTGTTTCTTGGCAATATCACAGCGTTGTCAGATTTCAAAAAGGCTTTACGGCGAAAGCTCTACATTTGATTGTTTGAGGACAGCACCTCACATACTTTCTCATAGCCATGAATTCATTAGCCAGCGTGGCACACACATAACACATTTCACAGCGAAAACAAATCAATTACCTGTTGAAGAACTTCTGCTGAGGTCATCCTAAGTGTCCAACGAAGACAATCCATGGTTCTTTTGTTAGAAAAAGTCATGTATTATATCCATAAATCTCCATTTGGTTCGCGCGTCATAGTCAGAAACGANGCGCCCTGGGTACTGTTGTCATCAAGGGGGGACCCACTTGTTTGGTCGTTTTCTCTGGTCTAAAGCATCCAAAATGGAGGAAAACACCATCTCGAGGCTGTTGACATCATAAGGAAGCGATGTGTACTGCATTCATATGCCCTTATATGGTCATTTTCATGAGGGAGGGGTTCCCAAATGAGCAATGTGTCAAAATCACTTTTTCCAGGACAGAAATTCCTCGGGGTTTTGCCTGCCATATCCGTTCTGTTTCACTCACATACAAATAGTTAACAGTTTTGGAAAATTCAGAGTGTTTCCTATCCAATGGTACTACATATATGCATATCCTATTTTCTGGGCCTGAATGGGAGGCATTTTACTTTGGGCACGCCAGGCTCTCCAAAACCGTCACCTCAGGAGCTGCTCCCTGAGAAGTTAAAGGCACAGTCAACTTAGTGTATGTAAACTTCTGACCCACTGGAATTGTGATACACTGAATTATAAGTGAAATAATCTGTTGGGGAATTGTTAGATTACTTGATAGATATTACTGCACTGTCGGAACTAGAAGCACAAGCATTTCGCTACACTCGCATTAACATCTGCTAACCATGTGTATGTGACCAATAACATTTGATTTGATTTTTATAATTTAACGGCTCTTCTTTGGATTTTGAGAGGTAGCGGGTATCGGCCGAATTCTGCTCTGCATGCATTGTTTGGTGTTTTACGTTGTACACAGATGATATTTTTGCAGAATTCTGCACGCAGAGTCTCATTTTGGTGTTTGTCCCATTTTGTGAATTCTTGGTTGGTGAGCAGTCTGTCTCTGTCTCTCTCTATCTTCCTCTCTTGCTATCTCTCTCTCTTTGTCTCTCTCTATGCGCTTATCTTCTCCTTACCGTCTGTTGACCACCACATGTATATTTATAACCCATTAATCCACATTGACTTCTAAAGTGGTGTGATGATGTAATCTCTTTGTGTTCGCTCTCTCTGCATCCGTCACAATCAGACTAAATGTCTTTGTGTTCTTTTGTCTGTTCTCTACCTGACTAGTAAGACTATCTTTGCAGAGATTAATTAAACCAAGTATTTACATGACAATTACTTTCTTTAGAGCCATCTGTTTAACTATCAGACTTTCTATGCACTCTGACTGAGTCTCCCTCTATCTTTCTCTCGCTCTCCATCTCTATCTCTCACTTTGTGTGTGTGTGACTGTGTGTGTTTGTGTGTGGATGGGTGCGTGTGTGTCTGTGCGCATGCGTCTACGTATGTGCGTGCGGTTGTGTATCCCACAGCAAGCTTGGCTCTTGCAGACAGATTAATGCTTAAGATGCCACCAACACTAGCATCTCTGTTATGTTAGATAAGACTAACTTTATTTCTGACAGTCTTACCTTCTACCAGACTTCCAAGCTCTCAAAAGTTTCAACCATTTTCTCTTTCTTTCTGTCCCCGTAACAAATTTTCTTATTTTTGTGCTCTTACCAATTTTCAGGGCTCTCCAGAGGTCAGCTGAAAGAATCAAAGACCTGTCGTTTTTCCTGTTCCCCTGTTGGAGTGACCAGTTGCTCAGTAGGCCCATGCTGTTCTGCTCTTTGTACTGTGGCTCGGAATGGAGGACAGGCACAATGGAGCTACAATGGCCAACCATTTTCTATTCCTTTCAATCCCTCTCTCCAGAGATGTGGACTCGAGTCCCGCGACTTGGACCGGAGTCGCAAATTTTGCGACTTGAGATTTGACTTGGCAAAAATAAAATACACTTGTCACTCAACTGTTGACTACCACATGTATATTTATAACCCATGAGTCCACATTAAGACTTTTAAAGTGGTGTGATGATGTGTGCGTGCATATGTGTGAGTCTGTGTGTGCATGTGTGTGTATACGTGTGTGCATGGGTGTGTGTGTTTGTGTGTATATGTGCATGCGTCTGTGAATGTGGTTGTGTATCCCACAGCAACCTTGTCTCTTGCTGACAGATCAATGGTTAAGATAGAGCCTAGACAACATAAAGAGGCTGTATTAATTAACTAACTAGCTAACATTGAACCTACATTGTTGGTTAGCTTTAACTTCTTAAGGAGCAGCAAGGTGCGCTGGGGCGCTACCGCCTCACTCCCGACAATACCCGGTGAAATGCAAGGTGCCAAATTCAAAATCCAAAAGTTGAATTATTAAACATGCATCAATATGCATCAATGTTTCATAGTCATCAAAAGCTCTGCTTCTTGGCAATATCACAGCGTTGTCAGATTTCAAAAAGGCTTTACGGCGAAATCACCACATTTGATTGTTTGAGGATAGCACCCCACATATTTTTTCCATTACCATAAATTCATAAACCATGCGGTTCACACAAAACACATTTCACAGCGAAAACAAATCAATTACCTTTTGAAGAACTTCTGCTGAGGGCTTCCCAAGTGTCCAACAAAGACAATCCATGGTTCTTTTGTTAGAAAAAGTAATGTATTATATCCATAAATCTCCGTTTGGTTGGCGCGTTATAATGAGAAAATAGAGCGTCGACTCCTCCATTGAAACGCGAAGAGAACTCGTTCAACTTATACCTATAAATTTGTCCAAGAACAATCAAACATAATTTTAAATGTATCCTTAGGAACACTTTTATGTATAAATAGTATAATATTTCAACCGTAATATAAACTGGGCGATAAGAAAGGAAAAAAACAAAGAACGTGCCAGCCGGGAGCACACATTTACTTGTATTGACATCTCTGTGGACACTTCCTTATTCGTCTTCTTCTCTGCTCTAAAAGCATCTAAAAAGAATCAGAACACTTTCTCGAGACTGTTGACATCCAGAGGAAGCAATAGGTACTGCATTCATATGCCCTTATATGGGCATTTTCATAAGGGAGGGGTTCCAAATGAGGCAATCTGTCAAAACCACTTTTTCCAGGACAGACATTCCGCGGGTTTTCGCCTGCCATATCCGTTCTGTTATACTCACAGACAAAATGTTAACACTTTTAGAAAATTCAGAGTGCATATCCTATTTTCTGGGCCTGAATGGGAGGCATTTTACTTTGGGCATGCCAGGCTCTCCAAAACGGTCACCTCGTGCGCTGCTCCCTAAGAAGTTAACTATGCTCTGGCTAACTTGATGGGTCATGTAGTTATCTGTCAAGTGGAGTATTTTGTTTAGACATGTAGCTAAAAAAAAGGTGCTATCTAAAACATAAAATATGTATTTTGCTGTCCCCATAGGAGAACCCTTTGAAGAAACCCTTTTTTGGTTCCAGGTAGAACCCTTTTGAGTTCCATGTAGAACCCTTTACACAGAGACTTCTACATGGAACCCAAAAGAGTTCCACCTTGAACCAAAAAAGGTTCTACCTGGAACCAATAAGTGTTCTCCTATGGAGACAGCCGAAGCAGCCTTTTGGAACAATTGTTTCTAAGGGTGTACATGTAGATTCATGCATGGTGGCTAGCTATGACAATCAGTTTGAATTGTTAGTAGTATGGGTTGGGATTATTGCCACATTCTAAACAGCTTGGAACTCTCTGACTTCAGTGCCTTCAAGATAACTGGGGGGAAAAAAACTAGCTGCGACTTGGAATTCCAGCTTGGGAACTCCGGCAAGTTTCTTGAGCCCCGACTTTCAGACCTGAAGATCAATGATGTCATGATTTGACCTTGAATTTGTTTAACTTCCCAGTTGTCTTGAAAGCACCATTAAATTAATTGTTTAGCAAGCTAGCTAGCTAGCTACATGTCTAAACAAAATACTCCACTTGACAGATAACTACATGACCCATCAAGTTAGCCAGGTGTGTCTGGGGGTGATTATGGTAATCTATTGTATTGAATGAACATGTGTACATCTCTAGACTAAAGCTACTACTTTCAACACTTTTAGTCTTGAAATCTTTGGTTGTTTACTCCACTATCTTACTCTGTTTAGCACATGGCCTCACATAAGAATCCTTAAAGAGACAGGTGGGGCTAAGACTTAATAGGGTGTGAATTATGCTGAATGGGTGTAGACAACGAAGAGCTCTCCAGTAGGTGTACAAATATTCAAGGGACAGTTTCTCAAAAATGGTGTTACAAGTTTATTAACTTTCAAAGCGTAATTACTTTCACATTTTTCCTCAACTGCAGTGTATGATATAACATGTTCTAGTTCTGAGACTCTACTTTATCCAATGTAAAAAAATACAATTAAAATGTTTGAGCCGGTCGGTCACATACTGGAATTCAATTGTGGAGCAGGTACTCCATATATCGGCTCAGACAGTCATATTTGACTTTGGCAACTTAGCAAGGATCTCTGTATATGGACATAGAGCCATGCCCATGCCAAATGCACACCTGCATACAATCTTCATTAGCCACAAGCCTGCCTTATTCGCCTGAATCCCCTTGCTTAATCAACCACCCTCATAGTATTTGAACGGTATCCATCACTCCTTTATATGCATCTGCCTCACAAACAGTCTGTACTGCAAGTGTGTGCTACAGATCCAAACATCTCTTGGCTGGCACACTGACACCTGCTTGCCTGTTCTCTGCTTCACAGAGAATCAAAAGGCTAAGCAAAACAGTGCTCATACAGCTCATCTCGCCTTTGAATTCCTGGATATTCCCGGCTCATCCAGAAGCACCATTAATGCATCTGAGACCTTTACACCTGCCTGAACCATGGGGTTCTTTTCACTGGGCCAGGGATGGTCAACCCACCCCCTAGTTGCACTACCATCCTTCAACCAAACTTTGGCACCCCAGTGTGACGACAACACGCCTTGACCTGCTTCAGCTCGCTTCTCCTGTGACTTCCCATAACTCCTCTGAGCCCTTTACCCATCCGACCTCTACCAAGTCAGGCCGGGACTGGCTTGCTGCATGCACTCTGGACTGACCATGGTGGCCGCCACTGAATGACCCCTGGGTTTCCTCGACTTATCGCTCCTCTGGAGTTATTCCTTTCAGATGCAGCACATTTCAGGGAAACCAACTTTAGTCCTTCGTGCATGTTTTAAAACACTCATCCGACCAACATGGTACTCTATCGAAAGACGTACCAAACTAGGAAATAAGCCCACAGTTATGAAGGCAAACTCAGAGCAAGATATGCTACAGATGGCAACGCCAGATCTACAGAGTTAGATCCAGAGGACAACCTGTCTAAGTACTTTGTGGATTTTCACTCGTTCCTGGCGAAACTACAATAAGAGAAGAACTACCATAACTCCCTCTCCCTCTCCACTTCTACCTTTACTGCGCTGGGCGGTCCAGCACAACCTTGGTCCATGACCAGGGCCTTTCTATGCTCTGGGCGGTCCAGCACAACCTTTGTCCGTGACCAGGGCCTTTCCATGCACTGAGCAGTCCTGTACAACCCCCCCATCACCTCCTTTGATCTAAACGCACCATCTGCTACTCAATGTGCTCCACAAATACTCCAACCAGGTTGAATAGAAGATTAAGCTCATTCACCAAAGTGCAACTGGGCCAGAGTGGCGACCCATTAAATTCACCCACTGTGACAAAAAGCAGCCTTAAGGGAAGGCCATTGCGGCTCCATTGTGCCTGTCCACCATTCCGTGGTTGCGAAGAAAGAGCAGAAAGGCATGGGCCTAATGAGCGACTGGCAACTCTAACGGGGAAACATGAGCACAACAAGAGGGGGAAAAAAAGGGTTGACATTTTTGAGAGCTTGAAAGGTACAAGGCTATACAGTAAGAAGATTGCAATGAAGTGAGTCTCATCCAGGAGTGTTTCTAGGATTTGAAGCAATAGGGTCTTAGCCCAAAGCTGGGGGGGGTCTAGGGGCATCCTCCCCCGACAAAAAAAGAAGGCATTGCAACAGCTAAATGCATGCATTTGGTGCACTTTGAGATGGACATTGAGAGATTAGATGTTTTTCAGGTAACATGCACCTTCCCACCTGCCAGTACTCAATAACAGTAGCTACTGTGGGTCTCTCTACTCTGAAACACTCTCTACTCCTCTATTCTGGAACACATACATCTACAGTGTATTGCCAAAAGCCTCCATAACACTAAATAACTTTGAATATACTCTGACTTGTTCAATGAGACAAACTGATTAAAAAAATCAAACAGCACATCTCTCTCTCTCTCTCACACACACACACACACACACACACACACACACACACACACACACACTGTAGACACAGTCTACTCTGTGCTCTCCCTTCCTCTGTCTCTCTCCATTGCTTTCTCTGTGCCGTCTGTTGCGGTCTCTTGTATGCCCTCTTCTGCTGCTGTCTCTTGTCTAACCTCCTCTCTTGTAATTTTACAGGCTTTTTCACCTCACCTTTTTTTTCACCTCACCTGCAAACCATTTTATTTTGTCACTTGTTATAATCTGTGCAAATCAATAAAACAAATTAGACACTATAGAGCAGCTTGAAGTGATACAGTCTACTGTGTGCTCAACCCACCTCTGTTCTCTTGACATCTGCCACTTTCTCTCTGTCTGTCTGTTGCTGTCTGTGTCTTATCTGTTGCTGTCTCAGGTTCTTGTTTGTCTCCTTTTCCTATCCTCTTCTGTTATGGCCCGTTCTGTTCTTCTGGTGTCTGCCTCCATCATACCCTATTCTTCTGTTGCTATCTCTGTGTCGTGTCTGGTGTGTCTCTCCATCATCTACTCTTCTGTTTAACTAGTTTAACTAGTTTAACTTGTTTTAGGCCTGTGTCTAGTTCACCTAAATCATCCTCTTCTCTACCATTGGCTGCTGGCTGCTTCTGTTCTATGTGCTCCACATGCCTGCAGTTCTCATCAGTCTTCCTCATTGGCTCATCTGCAAGGTAGCAAGGTCGTTTTAAAGGGCAACAGCACTTCCTGATTTGGCCTCGTTTTAGATTTGGTTCATTAAGAAATGCTAGCGGCATGCTAGCGGCCATGAATTCAAATGTGACCTGGTTTCGGGGCGTGGTTTGATGTGGGTGTCTTGTTTGTGTGTGTATGTGTGTGTGTCTTCGCAGGTGGAAAGCCAAATTACTTCAACAATTAGCTTCAGCCGGCTGGTGTGTGACCTGACTTTGACCTTGGATGGCCTATCTCTGGGGCTAGTTAAGGACCGTCAATAAATTATACAATGTAAATGAGACAATTTTCATGCACACCTTTTAGTTTTCTCATTAAATGCTTTCAATATTTGTATAAGAAAAATTTCTAGAATGTATAGTTGGTTTGAGGTTTTTAAGTCATTGAAATTTGGAGCTTTTGGGATTTTATCATGTTGTCCCATGTACTTTGTGTAATTTACCGATGGTCTCTAACTAGCCCCCATATGGATATGCAAAGTCAAACCAAATTGACCACATGCATTACAATTGGGTCGCGTGCAGCTGCACTTCGAATTCATGATTTGTATTTGTGTGCTCCCGGCTGTGGGCATGTGAGTAGGATGGAAACAAACCCAACCTTCATTTAGATTGTGATGCAGTCACGACCACAAAACATTGTTTTGGATTAGACTGACTTAATGACCAAAATTATCCTATTTACAATTTGTAGTCAATTTTGACAGTAGAATAAATGTTTCTGACTTATATCGATGCCACACAGGCTGTTTTCTAAATGAGAAGTTGGTTTTTAGGGGCAGTTCCTTTTTAAAGTTACTGTATACTGACACGACCAGGGCAACTCAACTGTAAGTAAAAATGAATGTATCCCCATAACAGAACAACACAACACCAAACATGAGAGATAAGAAGCTACATAGCCCCTAGGATATATGAATATAAAGAGACATAAGCCCCAAAAAAATCCAGTAGAATGGAATAAGACCTCTATGATTAATTTCATTTAATCAGTTTTTTGTAGATTACATAACATTTCAGGACACATCATTTAAGGGCTTATGTACAGGGAACTGCCAAAGTAATGGAAACATTTTAGTAAATGAGGGATACAAAGTATATTGAAAATCATGAAAATACAAGTGTGTTACAGCATTCAAAAGCTTAGAATCTTGGTAAGATTTCAAAAAGGCTTAACGGCGAAAGCATAGCATTCGATTGTCTGAGGACAGTGTCAACATATTTTTCAAACCAGTACAGGCGACACAAAATCATAAATGCGGTAAAATAAATCACTTACTTTTGAAGATCTTCCTCTGTTTGCAGTCCCAAGGGTCCCAGCTACAACATGAATGGTTGTTTTGTTCGATAAAGTCCTTCTTTATATCCCAAAAACACTGTTTAGTTGGTGCCATTGAATTCAATAATCCAGTCGTTCAACATGCCGACAAAAGAGTCCAAAAAGTTACCGGTAAAGTTTGTCCAAACAAGTCAAACGACGTTTCTAATTAACCCTCAGGTATTCTAATATCTAAATAAACGATAATATTTAATACGAAGAGAACTATGTTCAATAGGAAAGGAAAAGAACGAAGAGCGTGCGCAATCACATGCGCCAAAACAGTACTTTTTCCTTGGTGCTACTTTTGGAAAAGACAACATATACTTGTTTGTTTTTCAAAAAACAAGCCTGAAACCTTGAATAAAGACTGTTGACATCTAGTGGAAGCCATAGGAACTGCAATCGGGGAAGCGTTAATGAGATGTTTCAATAGCTTTGCATTGAAAGAGCCAGGGAGCTCCAATTTGTTTTTTTACGGATGGATTCAGAAAACTTGACCCTAGCCCATAGAGGTTAATTGAGTTTCTGGAGTGGCGCCTGAGACATCATTTTCCAATTCAATCAACAAAACGCCAAATGATGAAATTTCTCATGGAAGAATGGTGTTGCATCTCTCCCATAGAGTTCCAGACACTTGTAGATTCTATGCCAAGGCACACTGAAGCTGTTCTTGCGGCTCGTGGTGGCCCAACGCCCTATTAAGACACTACGTTGATGTGTCCTTTATTTTTGGCTGTTACCTTTATTTTCAATGTTGTGTTCACATTCAATCTAACCACCAACCTGGGCTTATTTTCATTTCTGGCTGCCCTCCCCCTTCACTTCTACGTTGAAGTTTTTTTATTAGTCATATACACATGATATACATTGAGTAAACAGTGCAATGAAATGCTGACTTGCAGATTAACCTGTCGACAATCCAACAACAATAGCACAAGTAACAACAATAGCACAAGTAACAACAATAGAACAAGTAACAACAATAGAACAAGTTACAACAATAGAACAAGCAACAACAATAGAACAAGTTACAACAATAGAACAAGTAACAACAATAGAACACGTTACAACAATAGAACAAGCAACAACAATAGAACAAGTTACAACAATAGAACAAGTAACAACAATATAACACGTTACAACAATAGAACAAGTAGCAACAATAGAACAAGTAACAACAATAGCACAAGTAACAACAATAGAACAAGTAACAACAATAGAACAAGTAACAACAATAGAACAAGTTACAACAATAGAAGAGGTAACAACAATAGAACAAGTAACAACAATATCACAAGTAACAACAATATCACAAGTAACAACAATAGAACAAGTAACAACAATAGAACAAGTAACAACAATAGAACAAGTTGCAACAATATAACAAGTTACAACAGTAGAACAAGTAACAACAATAGAACAAGTAACAACAATAGAACAAGTAACAACAATAGAACAAGTTACAACAATAGAACAAGTAACAACAATAGAACAAGTAACAACAATAGAACAAGCAACAACAATAGAACAAGTTACAACAATAGAACAAGTTACAACAATAGAACAAGTTACAACAATAGAAGAAGTAACAACAATAGAATAACTAACAACAATAGAACAAGTTACATCAATAGAACAAGTAACAACAATAGAACAAGTTACAACAATAGAACAAGTAACAACAATAGAACAAGTAACCTTTATACTGAGGGAGACTAGCTAGTTAGCTACCACCAACCCTAAACAAACCTGTGGCTAACACTTTGACTTTCTGGCTGTTGAAATAAGACTTTTATTTCCTTCATAATTTAGCTATTTATTATTATTTTTCAAAAGGTTCGGTGCTGGACCAAAAACCTAATGACGCCACTGGTCTTCTCTAACATAACAGAGATGCTAATGTAGGTGCCATCCTAATGTAGGACTCTAATTTAATGTGACATACCTCACAAATATGAAGTCTTGTTAGTGTCAGAAACTGAAACTCTCTCGCTCTCTCGCTCTCGCTGTCTCTCTCTTTCTCTCTTTCACTCTCTATCGCCTTCTCCCTCTGCCGCTGTCTCTCTCTCTCCCTCTGCCTGTCTCTCTGTCTCTCTCTCTCTCTCTGCCTGTCTCTCTGTCTCTCTCTCTGCCTGTCTCTCTGTCTCTCTCTCTATTTTCCCTCCGCTTATCTTCTCCTTACCGTCTGTTGACTTCCACATGTATATTTATAACCGATGAACCCACAATGACTTTTAAAGTGGTGTGATGATGTATTCTATTTGTGTCTGCTCTCTCTGCATCCGTCACAATCAGACTAAACGTCTGCTGTGTTTGTCTGTTACTAACTGACCACTAAAACTATTTTAGCGAGATTAGCTAAACCAAGGTTTACAATAATAATTCATATATTATACAACTTCCTCTTTATAGAATTCAGTCTTCATAGTAACTGAAGGTCAGTCCCATTCAAACTGCCTACTCTACCTACTGTACAGTTGAGTACATCTTGTACAGCGTCAGTCCTATGACTCAGACATGACTTAATGTCTCTCAATCACATAAGACCTTTTACTTACATGACATAGTGGAAGCAAAGAGTAATCCCATCAATAATAAAACACTCATCTCATCAGCGCTGAACTATGCAGTGGAGGCAGGAAAGCAGTGGAGGCTGGTGGGAGGAGCTATAGGAGGACATGCTCATTGTAATGGCTGGAACGGAATAAATGGAACAGAGTCAATTATTCAATTTCAGCCATTACAATGAGCCATCCTCCTATAACTCCTTCCACCAGCCTCCACTGCATGAACGGTCCCACTGAGGTTTTGTGCATTTCATTCAGGGCTAAGAGCTTTGATCCCACAGTCACATAACTCCCTCTATATTGACAGTTATGACAACAGACAGTCAAATACACAGAATTAATCTACCATGTTAAATTAACGGTTTCCCCAAGTCAAGGCATAAATGACAGCTGTGTCTTGAAGAGTTATGAAATTGTAATAAATATGACACTTGAAAGGAATAAGTATGACCTATTTTAAGTAGACGACTAATCAGACTTGACAAGATGTTTTAGAGCGACTGTCTCGTTCTACCTCTCTGTTTCCATAGCTGCCTCTGCCTCCTCCTCCTGTCGCTCTCTCTCTCTCTTTCCCTCCACCTCTTGTCTTCTCTCTCCAATCTCCTTCCTACAGCATGTTCAGGAATGACCATTTTTCTACACCTTGGAATCTTCTTTTTTCTTTGTATACAGACACATCTCTCTCTCTCTCTCTCTCTCTCTCTCCCTCTCTCCCTCTCTCTCTCCCTCTCTCTCTCTTTCTCTCTTTCTTTCTAATGATGATGCCTCTCTCGTACTGGGGCGCCCCTCTCTTTTCCTGCTTTGATGTGCTCTCAGATAGGCCAAGGATCAGGCAGAGGCTCCTCTGTGATTGGATCTTTATCCAGGGGGATAGAAAGAGAGTTGTGGCCCAGGAGGGCAGGACCTCATTAGGATTGAGAGAGAGGAAGGATGTAGGGAGAGGGGCATGGAGAGAACTGAGATAGAGGAAGAATGGAGAGAAATATGTAGGGATAGAGAGGGCAGGAGAGATGGAGAAATAAAGGATGGAGAGAGAGGGGGATGGAAAGAGCTGAGAGAGAGTAAGGATGGAGAGGGGCACTGAGAGACCTGAGATAGAGGAAGCATGGAGAAAGATAGGTAGGGTTAGAGACGGCAGGAGAGATGGAGAGAGGAGTAATGGGTAGACAAGAGACATGGAAGAAAGGGAGGAGATGAGAAAGGGCAACACATAAAAGCAGATACACAAACACAGACCAAAGACAGCATCTCCACCACACTGCTGAATTGGTCAAATACAGGAATTCGCCAAGAGCAGGGTACAGTATGGCTGCAAAGACAAGGTCAAGGATTTGGGCTCTCTTCTTTTGATGTTTAACAAAGCAGACAGAGAAAGAGGTGACAGAAAATACACAGTCTCAATACCCATCACTAGTCCATCACTACACGCTGTCACTACCCATCACTACTCCATCACTACACACTGTCTCTTACCCATCACTAGTCCATCACTACACACTGTCTCTTACCCATCACTAGTCCATCACTACACACTGTCTCTTACCCATCACTAGTCCATCACTACACACTGTCTCTTACCCATCACTAGTGCATCACTACACACTGTCACTACCCATCACTACTCCATCACTACATGCTGTCTCTAGCCATCACTACTCCATCACTACACACTGTCACCACCCTTCACTACTCCATCACTACACACTGTCTCTTACCCATCACTACCACATCACCACACGCTGTCTATACCCATCACTAGTCCATCACTTCACAATGTCTCTTACCCATCACTAGTCCATCACTACACACTGTTACTACCCATCACTACTCCATCACTACATGCTGTCACTACCCATCACTACTCCATCACTACATGCTGTCTCTAGCTATCACTACTCCATCACTACACACTGTCTCTTACCCATCACTAGTCCATCACTAGACACTGTCACTACCCATCACTACTCCATCACTACATGCTGTCTCTAGCCATCACTACTCCATCACTACACACTGTCTCTTACCCATCACTAGTCCATCACTACACACTGTCACTACCCATCACTACTCCATCACTACATGCTGTCTCTACCCTTCACTACTCCATCACTACACACTGTCTCTAAGCGTCACTGCTCCGTTACTACACACTGTCACTACCCATCACTAGTCCATCACTACACACTGTCTCTTACCCATCCCTACTCAATCCCTACACACTGTCTCTACTCATCACTACTCCATCACTACACACTGTAACTACCCATCACTACTCCATCACTACACACTGTCAATACTCATCACTATTCACCACTACACGCTGTCAATACCCATCACTACTCCATCACTACACACTGTCGATACTTATCACTATTCACCACTACATACTGTCTCTACCCATCACTACTCCATCACTACACACTGTCTCTACCCATCACTACTCCATCCCTACACACTGTCAATACTCATCACTATTCACCACTACACGCTGTCAATACCCATCACTACTCCCCGGGTGCCGAAAATGTCAATTAAGGCAGCCCCCCGCACCTTTCTGATTCAGAGGTGTTGGGTTAAATGCGGAAGACACATTTCAGTTGAAGGCATTCAGTTGTACAACTGACTAGGTATCCCCCCTTTCCCTTATTCCATCACACCTTACTAAGTGTAAATGATAGCACATGCTATGAGTCAGACAGATCAAACAGACACTGAAACAAATGAGAAGCTTTGAACTGGAAGACTGTATAATTGGTAGTGTTTAATGCCATACATGTGGGTGGGGAGTCTGTCTGGCTTATGTCCACCAGACATCAGCAAAAATGAATCAAAATTTGCATCAGCTTGAACATATACTTTATTATAGATTGCATGAAAAATCTAATTGAAGTAGAAATACTCATATTTAACAGTGTAAAATGGTTTTGTGCAACTGCATTGTGCTCAGTTATGAAGTAATTCAGCATTTTGATAGACAAATTCAGACTCTCCTGGATGAACAGCGCAATACAAGATCCTAGGATAGGTGTCAAAGCAGAGTTCTAAAGTTGGGGATCCTCAGAAACACACACAAACACACACAGACACACGCACAAACACACACATGCACACACACACGCACACAAATACACAAGCATGCACACACGCACACACACATATACACACACATACTTACATATGCACATACAATACAATATTTATAATTGTTATTTGTTTTGGGGGGCGGTACAGGTAAATTATTCATTTCAATTATGCGTTTATAAAACCTGTATCCATGGATGCCACTTCGAAAGAACAAAAAACTGTAAGAAATACATACACAGTTTAATAATAAATAATCCATTCAGTATAAACAGGAAAATAAAAATAAGTGGGCCTCCATTCCCCCACTCTCATCCCTTTCCCCCAACCTCTCATCCCTTTCCCCCAACCTCTCATCCCTTTCCCCCACCTCCCATCCCATTCTTTCAACCTCCAATGCCTTTCCCCCACCCCCCACTCCGGAAACAATGTTTCCCACCCCCCTAGCAACTAGGGTTGCTCATCGGTCACAAACCCCCCTCCCAGCGACCAGAGAAAACCCTCCCCATACCACCCCTTCCTTGTAGGCCCGAATGCAAAGAAAGTGAAACAGATTAAAATAGGAATCTATATCCAGTTTATATATGTTGTTTGTTTGTATGTGTTGGGCATTAGCTGAGATTCAAGAATATTTTTGTTCCTTGACAATGCAATACTTTTTGATGCAGCGTCTGTTTGAGTGGGTTCTGCAGCGGCATGTTCAGTCTTTGATTTGTGTTGTAACTGTGTGAAGGAAACAACAAGGTGTTTGATGCAAGCTCAGGAAATGGATACGAGGCGCGTGTGTCAGAGAGAGTTCTTTGATGCTGTGGAGTTGTTTGGCCATTGTTTCTCTGACTGAGATCACACTGGATCCCGTCTGTCTGATGCTGTCTTTGAAAGTCAACCCCAGCTGGGATCTTGACTGATCAACCACCCACACAGTTCTATAGATCATGAGACTGGGGTGGAGGAAGAGAGATAGAGAGAGATGGCAGGAAAGTGCATAGAATGGCATGGCATAGAATCGGTTTCAAAACCAAAAACAATCAAACACCATATTTTTTACCAGAATGTGGGATCGAACCAATTTGTTATAGAACCAGTCTCTAGAATCAAACCACACTGTTAGAACCAGTCTCTAGAATCAAACCACACTGTTAGAACCAGTCTCTAGAATCAAACCACACTGTTAGAACTAGTCTCTAGAATCAAACCACACTGTTAGAACCAGTCTCTAGAATCAAACCACACTGTTAGAACTAGTCTCTATAATCAAACCACACTGTTAGAACCAGTCTCTAGAATCAAACCACACTGTTAGAACTAGTCTCTATAATCAAACCACACTGTTAGAACCAGTCTCTAGAAGCAAACCACACTGTTAGAACTCGTCTCTATAAGCAAACCACACTGTTAGAACTGGTCTCTAGAAGTAAACCACACTTGCTTCCTGTTAAGGCAAGGGCTGATTTCAAGGTTTCACTGCTAACCTACAAAGCATTACATGGGCTTGCTCCTACCTATCTTTCCGATTTGGTCCTGCCGTATACACCTACACGTACGCTACGGTCACAAGACGCAGGCCTCCTTACTGTCCATAGAATTTCTAAGCAAACAGCTGGATGCAGGGCTTTCTCCTATAGAGCTCCATTTTTATGGAATGGTCTGCCTATCCATGTGAGAGACGCAGACTCAGTCTCAACCTTTAAGTCTTTATTGAAGACTCATCTCTTCAGTAGGTCCTATGATTGAGTGTAGTCTGGCCCAGGAGTGTGAAAGGGAATGGAAAGGCACTGGAGCAACGAACTGCCCTTGCTGTCTCTGCCTGGCCGGTTCCCCTCTCCACTGGGATTCTCTGCCTCTAACCCTATTACAGGGGCTGAGTAAGTGGCCTACTGGTGCTCTTCCATGCCTCCCTGGGGGGGGTGCATCGCTTGAGTGGGTTGAGTCACTGACGTGATCTTCCTGTCCGGGTTGGCGCTGACCTGTTTGCACCCTCGACAACCACTGTGATAATTATTATTTGACCCTGCTGGTCATCTATGAACATTTTAACATCTTGGCCATGTTCTGTTATAGTCTGTACCCGGCACAGCAAGAGGAGGACTGACCACCCCTCACAGCCTGGTTCCTCTCTAGGTTTCTTCCTAGGTTCTGGCCTTTCTAGGGAGTTTATCCTAACCACCATGCTTTTACACCTGCATTGCTTGCTGTTTGGAGTTTTAGGCTGGGTTTCTGTACAGCACTCTGTGACATCAGCTGATGTAAGAAGGGCTTTATAAATACATTTGATTGATTATTAGAACCAGTCTCTAGAATCAAACCACACTTAGTAGAACCAGTCTCTAGACAGTGTGGTTTGCTTCTAGAGACTGATTCTAACAGTGTGGTTTGATTCTAGAGACTGGTTCTAACAGTGTGGTTTGATTCTAGAGACTGGTTCTAACAGTGTTGTTTGCATCTAGAGACTGGTTTTAACAGTGTGGTTTGATTTAGAACCAGTCTCTGGAATCAAACCACACTGTTAGAACCAGTCTCTAGAACCAAACCACTGTGTACTGGAACCAGTCTCTAGAACCAAACCACACTGTTAAAACCAGTCTCTAGGACCAAACCTCTGTGTTCTAGAACCAGTCTCTAGAACCAAACCACTGTGTTCTAGAACCAGACCGTTGAATCGAAGAAACATTGTTCTGTATGACACTGATCCAGGCCAAAGTCAGATTATGCGTTAATCCACTAAAACTATGAACTGATTATTCACTAACTGGATTAGGATATTCCATTATACAAAAGTATCTTGCCAAGAGGTGAAAGTAGCATGCACCAAAACATTTTATGGTCCTAATCTTAGAATGACATACATTAGGATCAATATAATCTCTGTGGGCCTAGTTGGAAAGATTTGTAATTACATTTTTAAATGTCTTACCTGTTATTGTGGTATAAACACAACCAGTCATGATGTTTTCATCGTATTGTCAAATAATCTCATTAAAGTGCTCCTTTACTAGGCTACGCGCGCACATGCATCCACTCGCAACATATTACCATCCTCCAAACAGTAGTGAATGGAAAGAGACATCTGTTACACAAAACACCACAAAGTCTAATGATATTTGCCAATTTTCATTAGGCCAGAATTAATGGGTCCACTGCTGTCTGTGCGCATCTCAGTGTCTGCTGCTCATCTCTGCCTTGGCAAATTTTTTGTGTTCTCGTCTAACCACATCGCATTTTGGAGCGTAGATTATACCACCCATTTTCAAGTCCATTCGCTAATTTTCATTTCTCTGAGATGTGGTAATGATAAAAAGTGGTGTAAAAGACTACAGTTTTCATGAAAATGTATTAAAATTATTGTGGTATGCTCATGTTTTACCGGTACGGCGTATCCCCACTATTTATTTTGCCAGGATGCCGTACCGACCATACCACCTTACTTTCACCCATGCATTAGGCACTGTATGTGACCGATCAGCTCGATTTGGTCTAATGTAGCAACATTTAAAGTGGTTATTTTTACATTGGATAAAAGTAGAGACTCAGAGATAGAAAATGGTATATCATACACTACAGTTTAGGAACAATGGGAAAGTAATTCTGCTTTGAAAGTTGATAAACTCGTAACCCCACTTTTGAGAAAATGGCACTTGAATGTTCTGGTACACCTACTTGAGACCTCTTCCATGTCTAGACCCATTCAGCATCATTCACACCCTCTTAAGCCTTAGCCCCACCCATCACCTTAAGGATTCACATGTGAGGCCATGTACTTTACAGAGTGAGTATGGAAGTGTACTCTACTAACCAACCAAAGATTTCAAGACTAAAGGCTGCGTTAAACTACATCTATTGACATGTCTGTAGACAGTTGTCGCAGTGACATCATGAACATTCTTTTCAAACTTTTCGTTATTGTTATGAAAAAGTATAAACACAAAAACGACAGCAGCCTGGTGGTCCAAAATAGCATAACTGGTGTATTTTACAAACAATAAACCCATCCGTCCACTGATTTCAAAACTCAGTCCACCAGAAAGTGGAGAGCATTAGCAACACTTAAGCAGTTCTTGGAGATATCTTTAAAAAAAGTAAAAGAAGCAGCGTTAGAAAGGATTACCTACAGACAGTGGCGACCCGTCATTCAGGGCAGGTGGGGCGGAGCCCACCTGTTTAGCAAAAAAAATAAAAAATTATAATAACAATATATATATAAATATACACTGAGTGTACAAAACTTTTCCATGACACAGACTGACCAGGTGAAATCAGTTGAAAGCTATGATTCCTTTATTGATGCCGCATGTTAAATCCACTTCAATCAGTGTAGATGAAGGGGAGGAGACAGGTTAAAGAATAATATTTACACATTGAGAAAATAGTTTTTTTGGTTTGTTTTGCAAATTATTTTGGGATTAATACGTGTCACATATCAGTTTGCAAACAATGTAAAAAATTGTTTTATATAAAGCTGCATACAAACATGTTATTTTTTGCTTTCTTGAGTAAGGCAGCTCCAAAATGCAGGTTCTTCAGCCTAACTCAGTGCTTTCTGTGGTGGCGGGGCAGCCAGCGGAAAAAACAGAGAGTAGGGGTTGGAAATGTTCTCTAGTTGCGCCGTGCTTGTCTAAGTGTCCTGTCACACATGGGGACACAAAAAAAATTCAAGCTCCTTGGGTACTGCCATAGATTTACATTAGAAGTGCCCGTCCAAGAAGGCTCAAGGTCATTGGCCACAGATAAAATGACGTCAAATCAAGTTATTACTACCGTCGCTTTGTCCACATCATACTTTCAAAATCTTAGCTCTGCCCCACCTGCCCTTAATGACGGGTTGCCACTGAATATAGCTAAGAAAGAAATACTAAGTGCAGGGGTGCAACTATTTTTGTACTTTTTATTAGTGTGTAGATCAGCTTTAATATTTCAGATAGATTGTGGCTTCCATCAAAGTAATTGTCTGTTATCTTTGGTTTGTCTTTAGTTCCATCCTTCAGCTCCACTCAACCCATCCCATCTATCTCTGAACACCATCCAGTTTGGATTTCTATTAGTTAACCTTTATTTATCTAGGCAAGTCAATGACGGCCTACCCCGGCCAAACCCTCCCCTCACCCGGACAATGCTGGCCCAATTGTGCACTGCCCTATGGCACTCCCGATCACGGCCAGTTGTGATACAGCCCAGGCCTGAACCAGGATCTGTAGTGACGCCGCTGAGATGCAGTGCCTTAGACTGCTGCGACACCCGGGAGCCCCTATTTGCCATACATTTTTCAACTGTGATGTTTCACAAAAGTTCTGAACCTTTCTATTCTCATATATTCTACATATTGTAAATAAAATAAAAACATGTTTGCTAAGAGTATTATTAAATTATTGATCGATTGACTATAACTTTATAAATCACCCAGCGGGGACATAACTTGGCAAGTGGTCTGGGGGCCCTCCCATTTTTGGGGCATCTAATGCACATTTCCTGCATTTCCACACAATCTAATATTACCCATGGCCCTTCTAGTCATCTCTATTTAGAACAACAAATACCTTGATGCCCACAGTCATCAAGGTAAAGTAGGTAAGATATTCTACATATATTTAAGTGATTGATAAGACTGAACTAGATACATTATAATTCTATGATCAATATTGTGTTGCACCTTTATCCAATAGCCTAACAAATGAACAACTCTTACAAATAAAGTACAAAGACAATTTGATTGTCTTTAAGTCATCCACTCTTTTTACTTGCACACAATATAGATGGGTCACCCCGTCCTACCCCTAGGGGTCCACGGCCCTGTAGCGCCCCAACCCAGCACACCCCACTCAGCCTTAGGATCTTAGTGAAACATTCATTTCAGGTGTGTTAGGCCGAGGCCAGAGTGACAACAGTACAGCAGACCCCCAGGGCCAGGACTGATCAGTCCAGCAGCTAGGGATTGCCTAAATATCCCCTGGTGTGGGCATGTTTTTAATACAGGCTCATTTTATCATACAGTATTCCAAATTAGGCATCCAGACCTTATGAAAGTTGCACAGTATACACTTAAAACAAATCTAGTGATACTGTAAATAACTTGACATTTCTTCCATACATTGTGGGAAGATAACCAACCTTCTAATTAATGGCAATGCATTTATTAGCCACTATAAATGCTAAATTACACAGTTTCTTCTAGTAATAGTCTCCAGTATCAACATTTCCAAACAAACAAAAACAGGGAGAAGGGAGAATCTGTTGACACGCTGAGATAAAAGAACATACACTTTGCCAGAATTCAGCCAGCCTTCACAAAAACACAACATATGCAAATATGTCCCCTTTTGTGCTTTACACCTCCAGCAGAAAAATATTTTTTTTTGGTGCATGATATGCCGGAATACTAACCACCAGTCCTGGGAATCATCATTGCGCATACCTGGCACTCATCATTATGTGCACCTGGCATTCATCGTTATGATTTTCACCTGGACCTCATTACCTCCGCTTTATAGGTCCCTTCCTTTTGTTCATTCCTCAGTTGGTATTGCACCTGTGTTCATGTAACCTCGCTTCTGTTATGCTGTCTTGTTTGTTGTTTTCATTAAATGTTTTACCTGCACCTGCTTCTCGACTCACGGCATCATCGTTACAAGTACGTTCTGTGGATGGTCTTAAACTGCAGTAATTTATGTCTGAGATTATATGAACATGACTGGGCATTCTTACATATCTGTATCCATCAAATCATCTATCTCCCAGGTCTTCCTCACAATTTTTTTTACATGTTTTGTGTCATTGGGAAAAGCCTCTATCAACCCTTGATACAGTTTTGAAATCAACTTTGGAGGTTTGTCAGACTGCCTTAAAATAGCAACTGGCTTGTCCAGTGTTTGCTGGGCCGAGAGAATAAAGTGTTGTATCTGGAAAAATTCACGTCTGTCACAGACTGGTCTTCACTGGCTGCCTGACTCTGCTGAGACCCCTGTCACCATCTGATCCTCCTAAAGTTAGGCATGACAAAGAATTACCTTGGTGTACATTTATACATTATATTATGAAATAATATAATAAATGGTTGAATAACTGAAATTACCATTTTCAGATACCAGACTTTAGCTTTAAGCTTAAGCTGCTGTCCTGTAGGTCTACCCATCAATTCAATATGGAACTTTGTATTATTCACTGAATAAACTGAGTCATTCACTGAATACTGAATTCATTGGATCTCCATAGACTGGTCTTCCCTGGCTGTCTGACCCCGCTGGGACCCCTGTCACCATCTGATCCTGCTAAGACATGATGAGCAAGGTGTTGTGTACTGACTACACTAGAGGGTTGCAGGTCCATCATTGCGGTGCGGTCTGCATTTTTCATGCTGTAGGCGGGAGCGGGCAGTCAGACAGACGACTTTGGAATTAAAGTATTCTTGTAATCCCACAGATTATTTTGGAACAGTCCTCTTTCTCCTTTGTATGCGTTAGCCTACCTATTATATTAAAACATATTTTTCTCATTAACACACAGAATTTGCTGCTTCAACTTCAGTAGCCTACCTCTTCTAGTTGGGCGTGAGAGTTCAAGTGCACCTAGTATCTGTGGTTGAAATAGAGTAGGTTGCCCCCATGAGCGGAAAATCACGTGGCTGTTAACTTGAATATGAAATGAACTTAAATATGATTAGACAGTAGTTTACTGCAGTGTCAGTAAATAAATATTGATAATGAAAAGAAGTGGAGGGCGCTCAACCAACATGTAATCAGGTTTGAAAAAGAAAAGCCAACGCGCACAAAGGTTAGGTTACTATGGTGACCATAATATAGCTTATTTTACAATGGTGAACACATACGTTAGGCGACTATGGTGACCACATAGGTTAGGCTACAATGGTGAGCAAGCATTGCACCTTTTAATTTACAATAAATATGGATTACCCATATATGTATCTCTGCCTACAAATCGTCCTCCTAAAAGGTAGGCTATATCCTATAGGACTATGTAAAACGTAGCAAGTGTCTCTGTCATCATTCTTGCTGCTTCCAGTTCTTTAGCCATACCTACGAGATCAGGTGCGAGTGTGGTCTCAATTAAATAGAGTAGACTATAGCCTATGTATACATGGGCGGAGAAGCACAGGACAGTTATCTTTCCAAGGAAATGTACTTCCTAAATAGGCCTATGATTAGGCTATAGTTTACAGTTTATAGTTTAGAAATAGGCCAGAATAATGATCAACCATGTTTCTCAGTCTGAAAATCTTCCCACTCCTAAAAGGTAGGCTATAAAAATAGCTCAAAAGAAAGTGCAAGTCTCTCTAACTCTGCTCTCTTCAATCATCTAGCTTATTGGCTGATATAGCCCAGTAACACAATGTAAGGGAACTGTGAGAATCTCTGGTAATTTAACCTATTTCTTAAGTAATTTTTCCGCACTTGATATTGCCAATAAGGCGCAAAATTGCTGGGACCATGGCTGGCAAGTGAGCTGTGTCACATATTGTATGCCTAAAATAATATAATAGCCACCTCATAACGCTATCAGACAGTTAACTAAACACTGGAGCTGACCTGGCTGTGGTAGCTGCTCACTAGCGTAGCTTATTCATTCACCTCAGTCGAGAGGGGATGAAACATTAGCTAACGTTACATGTCAGTTACAAAACTAGCTCAGCACTGTGAATAAACACTAGTTTAGTTATTTTCTCTGTTAAGTTGAACAGCAGTTACCTTGACAACAACATCAGTCAACTAAAGAGTAGCCCGGTTCTTTTCCTTTTACAACTCGGTGAAAGAGTGCAGGGCGTACACTCAACTATGCTCAACTCTCCCATGCTGGTCCAGAAGCTTTGCCTTCACACAGCCTGTCTGCCCGCTCGGTGGTGTCCGCATGGTCCTAAATCCAGTCGGTTAAACACTCCAAACAGCCTACCCGACCGCTTATAGGCGTCCGCATGGTCCTAAAGCCCACCGTTGCCCTGTTTTGTATCACATTCCAAGTATAAAACTGGGGGGGACAAACATTTACTTTCAGAATGCATGTCCCCCCCATCCCAAGTGAAAGTTGCGCCCTTGACTAAGTGTATGTTGTGTAGTAAGCTGTTAGTAGCCCATGTGCTTCACCCTAATAATTTTGGTCCCTTTTCCCCTCATAATTCAGCATACTGGTCTGACTCGGTGGTGCACATCTGGCCTATAGCCTGTTTTAGTGAAATGTCATCATCGAATATTATAAGAGCTTTCATAGCCTGCTTATATGCCCCCTTTATTTATCCTATGGTTCTGACTTGGTGTACAGGGAGAATACTGTAATAACAGCCCATTTTCTGAATTATGTTGCTGTACATTTCAAGAGTGCTGAACAAATTACGTTGACTACATCCATCTTGTCTTAATCGAAATTACCAATTGCCTCTAATCAACTCATCGTTCCCTTATGCCATAGTTTGTACATCTCAATTGTCAATAGAAACCACATTTGTTTAAGCAGTCAGCTATATCAGCTATGTTTTTTAAAAAGGCTGAATGAACTGTTTTGCTGCCAGACAAGGCTCCGCTGATAGCCAGGTGTAGTGGTGGTAAGGATTCACTCCATTGTGCTGAAAAGAAAGCTCTGCTGTTGGGACAGGCCCTAACAGTTTGTGGGCACCGTTTGTCACCATTATAGTGCAATTAATGTATTGTTGAGTTTTGTGTTGTGTTCTGTAGTGGATTTGTTGGCATGCATCAAACATTTTTTATTTTGTTTGCTCCACCAAGATGTACATACTAAAATCGCCACTGCCTACACATACTGAGCAGCTCATGTTTAAAACAGAAGCCTACTACATGGCAGACCAATCCGAACCCATCTTTTGGCATGTCCAGCCCATCCATTATCTCAGCCAATCATGGCTAACGGGAAAGTTCCTGTCTTTTTCCGTGCCTAAACCAACTTATCTCGTAATTTAACAATTGTATTCATATTTACATATGTCATACAAGTTTGTTATTAAGGCACATGAAAGTTCTCATGTCCCAGAAGGCATTTCTGCCAAAAACAAGTTTTGTTCAAATGCCTCTCCTGTTAGGTAGTGACACGCGACATATGCCTAGTTTCCTGAAATTAGTCTCATATACAATATGTGAAGATGTTGTAAAAGATAAAAGCTTCACTTATCTTGTTTTTCCCCTTCATCACACAAGCACACTCTCTCGCTCTCTCTCCAAGACTTCAAGAGTAGGCTAGATTTCACTGCGCTGCGATAGCACTGCTAGATAGCACTGCACTGTGCATAAACACATCTCTGTCTCTAGGGCTAGTCTCTATATAATATGTGTCATGGAGGACTCGTTTCATGCCTGTTACGGGCTTTATTTTAAATCATCTTCATACACACACTGGAATAATTCTCTCTTGAGAGTGATACGATTCTGTGGATCGAAAGTGCATGAGAGACAGAGAGAAAGAGAGATGGAAAAGAGAGTGAAGAAAGAGAATGATAGTGAGATAGTGGGAGTGATCAAGAAACAGACAGATACAAGAAAGAAATATGTTGAAAGACAGAAGATACAGAGAGCAAGAGAGAGCTCAGTTGACACCACCAGGGTCTAAACCCATTAATCCTAACAGAACATCCAGTTGATTAAACATGTACCTTTCCCCCAAGATTAGAAATGTTGATTAAACCCAAACCAAATAAAATTTTGTCCGGTGCTACATACCCAAGAAATATTCATCTCCAACTCTCTGCTTTAGACCTTTCTCTTCCTAACCTTTGAAAGTCGGTGAAGAGAATTTGAAATACAAGGTTTTACTGATATACAGTCAATTTAAATACATAAATTAAGCCCTAATCTATGGATTTCACAAGACTGGGAATACAGATATGCATCTGTTGGTCACAGATACCTTAGAAAAAGGTAGGGGCGTGGATAAGAAAACAAGTCAGTATCTGTTGTGACCATCATTTGTCTCATGAAGCGTGACACATCTCCTTCACATAGAGTTGATCAGGCTGTTGATTGTGGCCTGTGGAATGTTGTCCCACTCCTCTTCAATGGCTGTGCAAAGTTGCTGTATATTGTCGGGAACTTGAACACGCTGTCGTACACGTCAATCCAGAGCATCCCTAACATGCTCAATGGGTGACATGTCTGGTGAGTATGCAGGTGTAACAGTATAGCTTCCTTCCCTCTTCTCGCCCCTACCTGGGCTCGAACCAGGGACCCTCTGCACACATCAACAACAGCCACCCTCGAAGCATCGTTACCCATCGCTCCACAAAAGCCGCGGCCCTTGCAGAGCAAGGGACGTCACCGATTGAAATGCTGTTAGCTAACTAGCCATTTCACACCGGCTACACAGGCCATGGAAGAACTGGGAGATTTTCAGCTTCCAGGAATTGTGTATAGATTCACGCAACATGGGGCTGTGCAATATCATTCTGAAACATGAGATGATGACGGCGGATGAATGGCATAACAATGGGCCTCGGGATCTCGTCACGATATCTCTGTGCATTCAAGTTGCCATCAATAAAATGTAATTGTGTTCATTGTCCGTAGTTTATGCCTGCCCATACCATAACCCCACTGCCACCACGGGGCACTCTGTTCTCAACATTGATATCAGCAAGCCGCTTGCACACACAACACCATCTGCCCGGTACAGTAGAAATCGGGATTCATCTGTGCAGAGCACACTTCTCCAGCGTGCCAGTGGCCATCAAAGGAGAGCATTTGCCCACTGAAGTTGTTTACGACATCGAACTACAGTCAGGTCAAGACCTTGGTGAGGATGATGAGCAGGCAGATGAGCTTCCCTGAGATGGTTTCTGACAGATTGTGCAGAACTCCTTTGGTTGTGCAAACTCACAGTTTCATCAGCTGTCCGGGTGAGTGGTCTCAGATGATCCCGCAGTTGAAGAAGCCAGATGTGGATGTCCTGGGCTGGCACGGTTACACGTGGTCTGCGGTCATGAGGCCAGTTGGACGTACTGCCAAATTCTCTAAAACGATGTTGGAAGCGGTTTATGGTTGAGAAATTAACATTAAATTCTCTGGCAACAGCTCCGGTGGACATTCCTGCAGTTAGCATGGCAATTGCAAGCTCCGTCAAAACTTGAGACACCTGTGGCATTGTGTTGTGCACATTTTAGGGTGGCCTTTTATTGCCCCCCAGCACAAGGTGCACCTGTGTAATGATCATGCTGTTTAATCAGCTTCTTGATATGCCACACCTGTCAGCTGGATGGATTATCCTGACAAAGGAGAAATACTCACTAACAGGGATGTAAACACATTTGTGCACAAAATTTGAGAGAAAAAAGCTTTTTGTGCATATGGAACATTTATGGGATCTTTTTTTTCAGCTCAAGAAATTTGGGACCAACACTTTACATGTTGTGTTTATATTTTTGTTCAATGTATATTTTTGTAAATATAAATATAACGTTTTGATATTGAATCCCTTTGGGTTGTTGCAGAGGTTGCTGGGTATGTGTTATATTAGATGAGCTCTGGGGCCCGGCCTGACGGAAACCAAAATAGATCTGACACCATGGGGATCAAAGTGTATCAGTGGATTTACACCAATCGCTCGACTTGATCCTGTCAAAATATTAATTTGCCATCAAATGGAGCTGTGTTGTAATTTGTTGTTTGCGACAGAGTTTTAAATTCCCTCAGACGCCCAGACAAGCCCTACTTGAAACGCTGGAGTGTGCTTGAGAGGGGAGAAGAAGAAAGTGTAAAGAGATTGTAATCAAAACAAACCGGCCAGCTCCATCCTCAGATCTCCCATTAACTATTCATGTCCGGGGACTTAAAGTGATTGTCAGTCCTTTAATAATAAAAAGAAGGTCACGCTAATTTGAGCTCCCGGGCTCCTGTAGAGAAAGCATTTGTTGTTAATCCTCCTTGTTCCTGTTTGGGGTGGTGGTGTTGTGGTGTTTATTTGTATATTCAAGACAGAAGTGCTCCCTGTCCCCTAAATGGTCTCAAATGGCTATAGCATTATCTAACACTCATAAAATAAAATCTTTTTTTGTCACATGCTTTGCCAACAACAGTGTAGACTAATACTTACTTATGGGCCCTTTCCAACAATAATAGATGCAAATATTGAGAAATAGTAGAACAAATGTATAAAAAATATACAAATAATAACACGAGAAATAGAAAAATGAGAACAAAAGAAATAAATACACTATGAGTAACAATAACTTGGCTATATACCAATGTCCAGGGTTATGAGGTAATTGCGGTAGGTAGGTCATGCAGGTCATTTGACTAGCCTGTGGTTGTTGAAGAATAAAGCCTATACTTAAGGCTTGGTGCATGTGTGTGTGTGTGTGTGTGTGTGTGCGTGCGTGTGACTGTGCGTGTGTGTGTGTGCGTCTGATAGTGCATGCGTGCCTGTGTGTGTGTGTTTGTGTATATATGCACATGTCTGCATGTCTGCATGTATGTGTCTCACCATCCCAACAGTCGACATCATATACCTTAGTGTGGATGAGAGCTTGACGGCCATTTTGTCCTACAACTCTCCACTCACAACACACCTGTAGAGAGAAACCTAATTTCCCTACCAGTGCTGCTGCTAGCTTGATTCTTAACTATGCTTTGCAAGCAGAACACACACTGTATCACAGCAAAGGAATTCAGAGGAAAAAGCCCTGGGAGACCAGGAAACTACTTACAGTACTAGTCAGAAGTTTGGACACACCTACTCATTCCGGTTTTTCTTTATTTTTACTATTTTCAACATTGTAGAATAATAGTGAAGACTTCAAAACTATTAAATAACACATATGGGATCATGTTGTAACAAAAAAAGTGTTAAACAAATCCAAATATATTTTATATTTGACATTCTTCAAAGTAGCCACCCTTTGCCTTGATGACCGCTTTGCACACGCTTGGTATTCTCTCAACCAGCTTCATGAGGTAGTCACCTGGAATGCTTAACACTTAACCAGCATGGCTACCACAGCATTCTGCACAGCATTCTCCATCTGGTATGCGCTTAGTGGGACTTTTTCAACAGGACAATGACCCAAAATATTCCTCCAGGCTGTGTAAGGGCTATTTGACCAAGAAGTAGAGTAATGGTGCTCCATCAGATGACCTGGACTCCACAATCACCTGACCTCAACCCAATTGAGATGGTTGGGATGAGTTGGACCGCAGAGTGAAGGAAAAGCAGCCAACAAGTGCTCAGCATATGTGGGAACTCCTTCAAGACTGCTGGAAAAGCATTCCTCATGAAGCTGGTTGAGAAAATGCCAAGAGTGTGCAAAGCTATCCTCAAGGTAAAGGGTGGGTTCTTCGAAGAATCTCAAATAGAAAATATATTTAGATTTTTTTAAACACTTTTGGTTACTATATGATTCCATGTGTTATTTCATAGTGTTGATGTCTTCACTATTATTCTACAATGTAGAAAATAGTACAAATAAAGAAAAACCCTGGAATGAGTACTGTAGGTGTGTTCAATCATTTGACTGGTGCTGTAGAGCACACACACATACAACTGCACTCACACACACATTACTAACCGCAGTGAGAAGGAGACATGGAATAGAACAATAGAACACCCCAACCAAATTGGATTAAGAGTGTCATCTAATATGGAAAAAGCTTTTCTGTTCTACAATGAAATGAAACAGTGAGTCATCTAACATCGCTTTGCACTGATACCCTGTAAAAAAGAGAGAGCTACTTTGAAAAATGTGGCACTAGCTTTTTGGCAAAAAAAACATTGAGATTCACAACGGATGAGAGAGCAAGGAGACGGAGAGAAGAATAAAAGAGAGAGGCTTTCTCAGAGAGAGATGATCCTTCATTTACACATCCACCATCAACTCTAGCAGCAGTCTAAAAACAAAGTGGGGTGGGGGTCTGGCAGGGCGTGTCAATGAATATTTTTCGGGTGGGCATTTGATTAATTGTTCAACAGCCTTATGGCTTGGGGGTAGAAACTGTTAAGGGAGCCTTTTGGATCTAGAATTGGCGCTCCGGTACCGCTTGCCTTGCGGTAGCAGAGAGAGCAGTTTATGACTTGGGTTACTGGAGTCTTTTTTTGGGCCTTCTTCAGACACCGCGAAGTATTTAGGTCCTGGATGGCAGGAAGCTTGGCCCCAGTGATGTACTGGGCTGTACTACCCTCTGTACTGCAATACAGTCAGATGCCGAGCAGTTGCCATACCAGGCGGTGATGCAACCGGTCAGGATACTCTCAATGGTGCAGCTGTATAACTTTTTGACGATCTGGGGACTCATGCCACATCTTTTCAAACTCAACTTTCTTGGTGTGCTTGTACCATGATAGTTTGTTGGTGATGTGGACACCAAGGAACTTGAAACTCTTGACTAGCTCCACTACAGCCTCGTCGAAGGGAATGGAGGCATGTTTGGCCCTCCTTTTCCATGATCATCTCCTTTGTCTTGGTCCCATTGAGGGAGAGGTTGTTGTCCTGGCACCACACTGCCAAGTCTCTGACCTCCTCCCTATAGGCTGTATCATCGTTGTCGGTGATCAGGCCTACCACTGTTGTGTCATCAGAAACGTAATGAGGGTGTTGGAGTTGTGCTTGGCCACGTAGTTGTGGGTGAACAGGGAGTACAGGAGGGGCCTATGCATGCACCCCTGAGGGGCCCCCATGTTGAGGATCAGCGTGGCAGATGTTTTACCACCTGGGGTGGCCCATTAGGAAGTCCAGGATCCAGTTACAGAGGGAGGTGTTTAGTCCCAGGGTCTTTAGCTTAGTGATGAGCTTTGTGGGCACTATGGTGTTGAACGCTGAGCTGTAGTCAATGAACAGCATTCTCACATAGATGTTCCTTTTGTCCAGGTGGGAAAGGGCAGTGTGGAGTGCGATTGAGATTGCGTCATCTGTGGATCTGTTGGGGCGGTATGCGAATTGGAGTGGGTCTAGGTTTTCCGGAATGATGGTGTTGATGTGAGCCATGACCAGCCTTTCGTAGCACTTGTGCTACACGTTGGTAGTCATTTAGGCAGGTTACCTTCACTTTCTTGAGCACAGGGACTATGGTGGTCTGCTTGAAACATGTAGGTATTACAGACTCGGTCAGGGAGAGTTTGAAAATGTGTGCGTGCTCTGAGTACACGTTCTAGTAATCCGTCTGGCCCCACGGCCTTGTGAATGTTGACCTGTTAAAAGGTCTTGCTTACATCGGCTACAGAGTGTGTTATCTCACAGTGGTCCAGAATAGCTGGTGCTCTCATACATGTTTCAGTGTTGCTTGCTTCGAAACGAATATAAATGGCATTTAGTATGTCTAGTAGGCTCGCTTCACCTTGCAGCTCATGGCTGGGTTTCCCTTTGCAGTCTGTAATAGTTTGCAAGCCCTGACACATCCGATGAGCATCAGAGCCGATGTAGTAGGATTTAACTTCTTAGGGAGCAGCACATGAGGTGACCGTTTTGGAGAGCCTGGCGTGCCCAAAGTAAAATGCCTCCCATTCAGGCCCAGAAAATAGGATATGCACATATTTGGTACCATTGGATAGGAAACACTCTACCACTGGATAGGAAACACTATTTTCTAAAAGTGTTAACCATTTGTCTGTGAGTAAAACAGAACGGATATGGCAGGCGAAACCCCGAGGAATTTCTGTCCTGGAAAAAGTGGTTTTGACAGAGTGCCTCATTCGGAACCCCTCCCTCATGAAAATGCCCATAAAAGGGCATATGAATGCAGTACCGATCGCTTCCTCTGGATGTCAACAGTCTTGAGACAGTGTTCAGATATTTTTGGGATGCATTAGAGCAGAGAAGAAGAGGAAATCAGGAACTGTCCCCTCAGATGTCAATAGAAGAGGACGCGCGCTCTCGCCAAGCGCGCTCTGTGTTTTTTTCCGTTCTTATAGCTCAGTTTATATTCCGGTTGAATTATTATAGTAAATATATGTAAAAGTGTTCCTAAGGATACATTTAAAATGATGTTTGATTGTTCTTGGACAAGTTTATAGGTATAAGATGAACGAGTTCTTGGGATGTGTTGGACCATAGGACAGCTCTGGGCCCTGATTCCCCACCGGCCTCCCTGTGGCACTGCCCGGGGGTTGCCCGTGGTCGTAAACGCCCCAGTGTCCTTCAGATGTGTGTGAGAGAGCCTGTGTTATAGTGTTATAGGCAATGAAGCAACTTATAAGTGGGAGATGTGGAAGTGAATGCATGTTGTACTCCATGAACATGCATGAGTGTGTGTGTGTGTGCTACCACTTAATTTGTCCATAGATTTAATGTGCTTGATGTAAACACTGTCAATCCATACTTTCATCTCAGGTTATCCCTCCTAACATTCCTCCATGGTTGAAGTTCATCTCAGGTAATCCCTCCTAACATCCCTCCATGGTTGAAGATCATCTCAGGTTATCCCTCCAAACATCCCTCCGTGGTTGAAGATCATCTCAGGTTATCCCTCCAAACATCCCTCCGTGGTTGAAGATCATCTCAGGTTATCCCTCCAAACATCCCTCCATGGTTGAAGATCATCTCAGGTTATCCCTCCAAACATCCCTCCATGGTTGAAGATCATCTCAGGTTGTCCCTCCTAACACCCCTCCATGGTTGAAGATCATCTCAGGTTATCCCTCCAAACATCCCTCCATGGTTGAAGACCATCTCAGGTTATGCCACCTAACATCCTTCCATGCTTGAATATTGTCTCAGTTTTTCATGATGAACCTATACCTCCATTATTGAAGAGTATCCCAGGTTTCTTGATGAACCCATCCCTCCATTGTTGAAGGTAATCTCAGTTTTTCTTGTTGAAAAACACAGATTGTGGACGGACAATCAATGCATACCACAAGCATCCTGGAGAAACCACTATAATGAATCGCATACCGCTAGCATCCTGGAGAAACCAGTATAATGAATTGCATACCGCCAGCGTCCTGGAAAAAACAATATAATGAATTGCATACCGCCATCGTCCTGGAGAAACCAGTGTAATGAATTGCATACCGCCAGCGTCCTGGAGAAACCAGTGTAATGAATTGCATACCGCCAGAGTCCTGGTGAAACCAGTGTAATGAATTGCATACTGCCAGCGTCCTGGAGAAACCTGTATTTCACTTTTTTGTGATTTTTTTTCTTCAGGTTAAGACAGTATTAGCACTGGATTCTTGTTGCATGAGAGGATCAGGGTTAACTGTGCTTTATGTGACTGGAGACGGGAGAGTTACAGGTAATGTAGTCGGATGATGAGAGTGAATTATAAGCCCCAGCGGTGTATCAAGAATCAAATTGGGTCATTAAAAGCGGTGTTAAAAGTGTTGTGGCGCTGGTAGCTTGCTGTTTATGTGTGCATGTGTGTATTTGAGTGTGTGTGTGTGTTTGTGTGCTGCCATCAGCCCAATAAAAGTCACACACCCAGTATTCTGTAAAGAAGCTTGTTCCATCATGCTGATGAGCTCAGTAATGCAATGTCGTAGTGACACCCGACACTGTGATGGTGACCCCGGACAAACAGGGGAGCCAGGACACTGTGGTGGTCACCCCGACACACAGGGGAGCCAGGACACTGTGGTGGTGACCCCCGACACACAGGGGAGCCAGGACACTGTGGTGGAGACCCCCTGACAGACAGGGAAGCCTGGCTATTGTAGTGGTGACTCCCCAGCAGACAGGGCAGCCAAGATGCTGCTCTCCAACACATAATCTCAGATCGGACAGAGGGGACAGAGGAGACAGAGAGGACAGAGGACAGAAGGGAGACAGTTGGACAGAGAGGACAGAGGAAACGGGAGACAGAGGACAGAGTAGGCAGAGTAGACAGAGGAGCCAGAGGAGCCAGAGGAGCCAGAGTAGAGAGGGGAGACAGAGTGGATGGAGGCGACAGAGGAGACAGAGACAGAATGAACAGAGGAGAGATGAGACAGAGGCCAAAGGAGCCAGAGAGGAAAGAGGAGCCAGATAGGAAAGAGGAGCCAGAGAGGACAGAGGAGCCAGAGAGGACAGAGGAGCCAGAGAGGACAGAGGAGACAGAGAGGACAGAGGAGACAAAGAGGACAGAGGAGACAGAGGAGCCAGAGAGGACAGAGGAGGCAGAGGAGACAGAAGAGACAAAGAGAGGACAGATGAGATGGAGAGGACATAAGACACAGAGAGGACAGAGTAGACAGAAGAGACAGAGGAGACAGGGAGGACAGAGGAGACAGAGAGGACAGAGTAGACAGAAGAAACAGGGGAGACAGAGAGGACAGAGTAGACAGAAGAAACAGGGGACCCAGAAGAAACAGGGGAGACAGAAAGGACATAGGAGACAAGGAGGACAGAGGAGACAGAGAGGACTGAGGAGAAAGAGGACAGAGCAGCCAGAGAGGACAGAGGAGGCAGAGGAGACAGAGGAGACAGAGAGGAGAGAGGAGACAAAGAGTGGAACAGAGGAGACAGATAGGACATAGGAGACAGAGAGGAGAGAAAGAGGACAGAGGAGACAAAGAGGACACACACAAATAAAGACACAAACATATAAGGATACATATGCACACAAACACACACACACACATAAGTAGATGCATCAATGCATTTTAAGATACCCACATTCATGCTCAACCAGCCTCACCCACTACAACAAGTGTATACATAAATTCATAAATATATCCACAACTAGGATTACTGTGAGGGAAAAAAAGTATTTGATCCCCTGCTGATTTTGTACGTTTGCCCACTGACAAAGAAATGATCAATCTATAATTTTAATAGTAGGTTTATTTGAACAGTGAGAGACAGAATAACAACAAAAAAATCCAGAAAAACGCATGTGAAAAATGTTATAAATTGATTGATTGCATTTTTATGAGGGAAATAAGTACTTGACCCCATCTCAATCAGAAAGATTTCTGGCTCCCAGGTGTCCTTTATACAGGTAACGAGCTGAGATTAGGAGCACACTCTTAACTTCTTAGGGATGAGCGCACGAGGTGACCGTTTTGGAGAGCCTGGCGTGCCCAAAGTAAAATGCCTCCCATTCAGGCCCAGAAAATAGGATATGCACATATTTGGTACCATTGGATAGGAAACACTCTGAATTTTGTAAAACTGTTAACCATTTGTCTGTGAGTAAAACAAAACGGATATGGCAGGCGAAACCCCGAGGAATAGCGCCCCACTGATCCCTAAGAAGTTAAAGGGAGTGCTCCTAATCTCAGCTTGTTACCTGTATAAAAGACACCTGTCCACAGAAGCAATCAATCAATCAGATTCCAAACTCTCCACCATGGCCAAGACCAAAGAGCTCTCCAAGGATGTCAGGGACAAGGTTGTAGACCTACACGAGGCTGGAATGGGCTACAAGACCATCGCCAAGCAGCTTGGTGAGAAGGTGACAACAGTTGGTGCGATTATTCGCAAATGGAAGAAACACAAAAGAACTGTCAATCTCCCTCGGCCTGGGGCTCCATGCAAGATCTCACCTCGTGGAGTTGCAATGATCATGAGAACGGTGAGGAATCAGCCCAGAACTACACGGGAGGATCTTGTCAATGATCTCAAGGCAGCTGGGACCATAGTCACCAAGAAAACAATTGGTAACACACTATGCCGTGAAGGACTGAAATCCTGCAGCACCCGCAAGGTCCCCCTGCTCAAGAAAGCACATATACATGCCCGTCTGAAGTTTGCCAATGAACATCTGAATGATTCAGAGGACAACAGGGTGAAAGTGTTGTGGTCAGATGAGAACAAAATGGAGCTCTTTGGCATCAACTCAACTCGCCGTGTTTGGAGGAGGAGGAATACTGCCTATGACCCCAAGAACACATTCCCACCGTCAAACATAGAGGTGGAAACATTATGCTTTGGGGGTGTTTTTCTGCTAAGGGGACAGGACAACTTCATCGCATCAAAGGGACGATGGACGGGGCCATGTACCGTCAAATCTTGGGTGAGAAAAATGGGTTGTGGATGGGTAAATGGGTTGTGGATGGGTATTCCAGCATGACAATGACCCAAAACACACGGCCAAGGCAACAAAGGAGTGGCTCAAGAAGAAGCACATTAACTTCTTAGGGAGCGGCTCCCGAGGTGACGGTTTTGGAGAGTCTGGCGTGCCCAAAGTAAAATGCCTCCCACTCAGACCCAGAAAATAGGATATGCACAGCGCGCGCTGTGGTTGTTTCCTTTCCTATCGTCCAGTTTATAATCCGGTTGAAATATTTTAGTAAATATACATAAAAGTGTTCCTAAGGATACATTATCAATGATGTTTGATTGTTCTTGGACAAGTGTATAGGTATAGGTGGAACGCGTTCTCTTCACGGTCCAATGGGCGACTGGACGCTGTATTTTATGATTTTATGAACAAACTGAGATTTATGGATATAATAAATGACTTTTTCTAACAAAAGAACCATTGGATGTCTTCGTTGGACACTTGGGAAGCCCTCAGCAGAAGTTCTTCAAAAGGTAAGGGATTTGTTTTTCGCTGTGAAATGTGTTTTGTGTGAACCGCGATGGTTTATGAATTTATGCTATTGGAGGTGCTACCCTCAAACAATCAAATGTTGTGCTTTCGCCGTAAAGCCTATTTGAAATCTGACAACGCTGTGATATTGCCAAAAAGCAGAGCTTTTGATGACTATGCAACACTTGTATATTGATGAATGTTTAATAATTCAACTTTGGGATTTTGAATTTGGCACCTTGCATTTCACCGGGTAGTGTCGGTTTCGAGGCTGACGTTTGGGAACTCGAACCTTTAGCTCCCTCCACAGATTTTCTATGGGATTAAGGTCCGGAGACTGGCTAGGCCACTCCAGGACCTTAAAATGCAAATCAATTTATAACATTTTTCAAATGTGTTTTTCTGGATTTTTTTGTTGTTATTCTGTCTCTCACTGTTCAAATAAACCTACCATTAAAATTATAGACTGATCATTTCTTTGTCAGTGGGCAAACGTACAAAATCAGCAGGGGATCAAATTCTAACTGCAGTTTGGAAGACCACTAATTGATTAAAACACAGAATGATTCAGACAAGCATATCTCATAATGCCTTGCAAAATCATATCACTGTGAAACATCAGCGATCCAAGTAATTTTCTTGGCTGTGACTTTATCAGGGAGGCCAAACAAGCACAAGCAGTTACGCTGCTGAAAAATTTATTAAAGTGGTTTTGATCCAATGTTAGTCAGAAGTCTCTGGGCTCCCGAGGGTTTCGCCTCTCAAATAGATAACGATGCAGAAGCCAGTGTGTGTGTGTGTGGGGGGGGGGTTGCATGTGTGATAAAATGTGTTTGTGTGTGTGTTTTTTATGTGCAAGGTTTGTGTGTTTGTGTGTGCTCACTCATGTGTGCGATCAAAGTTCGGGCACTCTGATCCCTCCACTACTACCCAGAGAACAGCATGCTATCCAGGGGATAGCTCTGATCTAACGTGATATCAATCAAACAGCCTCCACTAATCCGTCCTCCACTACCCAGTGTTATCCACCAGAGAACTGGTCCTTCTCAAGCTCTCAGAATAACTGAAACCAATTCATGAAAGGAGTGTGTCTGAGTCTGGGTGATGTGATTAGTGTCTGAGTCTGGACACTGTGATTAGTGTCTGAGTCTGGGTGATGTGATTAGTATCTGAGTCTGGGTGATGTGATTTGTGTCTGAGTCTGGACACTGATTAGTGTCTGAGTCTGTACACTGTGATTAGTGTCTGAGTCTGGGTGATGTGATTTGTGTCTGAGTCTGGACACTGATTAGTGTCTGAGTCTGTACACTGTGATTAGTGTCTGAGTCTGGGTGATGTGAGTAGTGTCTGAGTCTGGACACAGTGATTAGTGTCTGAGTCTGGGTGATGTGATTAGTGTCTGGGTGATATGATTCGTGTCTGAGTATGGAAACTGTGATTAGTGTCTTAGTCTGGGTGATGTGATAAGTGTCTGAGTCTGGGTGATGTGAGTAGTGTCTGAGTCTGG